>APFE031335953.1:0-21413 GCA_000404065.3 Pinus taeda
TTTCCAGCAAGCAAACTTATCTGTTTTCAGCCCAACAGACAACCTGGAAACTTGCTGTACGCGCGATACGGACCGTACGGATGTACGGACCGTACAGACTGTACGAACCGTACAAACAGACCTTGATTTCTCTGCCGAAAATCACTTCCTCGATATTCATGCCCAAAAATCAGTTTTTATTTGTTTTTCTACAAAAATCAGCTTTTTTTTCTGCTTGTTCTTTCAGCTGTACGGATTTGCTGAAGAGCTGCCTGGTATGTGTGCCAAACTGCTGCCTCTTTCTCCTTCCTGTCCAGAAATCTCCCTTGCTCTCTTGCTCTCCTTCTCCCAATCTGTTCATGAAAGAATGAATGATCTTTTCCTTCTTTTCCTCCCTTAAACCAACCCTAAATGATTTTTGGGTGATCCCTAAATCCAATGGCTGAGATAGATTTAGATCAATGGCTGAGATTAAATGCACATTTAAATCTCACTTTCTATTTTTTAATTCACCCCACTTTAATAAAGACCCCACTTAGTCATTTATTTCCAAAGTCACTTTTCCTTTCTAACTTTTCATTGACTTTATAAAAGTCACTTTAAAATTAAACTTAGTAACTTTATCACATAAAGTCATTTTTAAGTTAGATTTTAACTTTATAAAAATTATAAAGTCACTTTAGGAGAAAAATTAAAATCTTTTGGACACTTTTCCCTAGGCCAAAGATCAAAGCTTAAGGGAACCACCTGTCCTCCGGTACCAAATTTCAACACAATAGAGGCCTTGAGTTTTTTTACCTCACTTGGTTTTTGGTCTTCCTTAAACCACCTTTTTAGAGAGCACATCTAGCCATTGGCTGCCATGCATTTTTTTTTTTATTTCAGTTCTCTCTCTTCTTGGACTCATATACACCCCTTCGGATTAAGGGGGAAATGTTGGACACCTAATCCGTTAGGGTTGGTGTTGACAAATGTGAACTATCATGGAAGTCCAAAAGACTTCTTGGAAGTTGAAAACCAAGGGTCAATAACAATGCATTAATATTTGTTTCCGCAGGAAAATCGTAATTTTTATTATAAAATGGAAATTACATTCTGTTTATACACCGTTGTGCATTAAAAAATTGGATGACAGTCATCCAAAAAGTCAAAATCGGGCCTGAAACATGCTCATATCATGTCCAAAATTAGTCCACCATACAAAAGTATACATAGAAAAGCAACATTAAATACATAATCTCCCAATCATCTGGGTATTTTATCAGAGTAAAACAAATAAAGATGGACTTTATAACCAGTCTTGTTAATGCTCTGGCTGTAGGCCATGTATGAAAGACTTATGATAATATTCCGACAAAATTTCACCTAACTTCTCAAAAATTTTCCTGGTGCCCAGAACTTGCAAAGCACCTGCTTTAGATAAGGAATCTGCTGTGGAGTTTCTTTCCTTGTAAATATGGCAAGTTGCAACATGAGACCCGATCAAAAGCATGTTTTAATTGGAAAATTTTTTCAAGGATTGGAAACACTATGTGCACGTGACAGCTCTGAATCTCATTAAACCAATTTATAACAATCATTGAGTCACCAAAGATATGTAAATGACGTCATTCTTTCTCAATAGCAAATAAAAGAAGCTTGAGGCTGAGTAACTCTGCATAATTATTTGAACCTCTTCCCGAACTGATCTGAAGCTTGAAAAAATGGTTTTCCTGCACCTATAGAACTATGAGTGGAGGTAAACTTCTGTTCTTTTTTGGATTTGCCTGATCCCACCACTGTTTCGAGGCATCAATGATAGACTCTCCCTGCTATTTTGTGGTGAAACCCAGGCAGTTTCTAACTGAGTTCCACACTCCCAGAGAGAAAGGGCAGAAAAGGAAAAGGTGTTCCACAGATTCCTCTGCATTTTTGCATGGAACACTCCAGCTGGACCTGCGATGCATCTTTTTTTTTTTTTTTAAATTGTCCCCTGTGGGGACTTGTAACTTTTTTCTTCCAAGTTACTTCCAAGCCCCCCCTGCTCCCCAGATTCAGCACCAGCTAAAGAAGTCCCATCAAAAAATGCCCAAGGGTAAGACTGGTCAACTTCTTCAGCAATAATATTACCTGGAAAATGAATAGACTCTGAAGCAGGTAGAAGGGAGAATGCTGCAATGACCTGCGCTGCCACCCTATTAGGAATTGAAGACTTATCTTGAAATATTTCTTTGTTCCTTGAGATCCAAATTCCCCAACAGATGAGTGGAGGTAAACTTCTGTTCTTTTTTGGATTTGTCTGATCCCACCACTGTTTCCAGGCATCAATGATAGACTCTCCCTGTCAATTTTTGGCAAAACCCAGGCAGTTTCTAACTGAGTTCCACACTCCCAGAGAGAGGGCAGAAAAGGAAAAGGTGTTCCATGGATTCCCCTGCATTTTTGCATAGAAGTTAGAACACACCAGCTGGGACCTGCGATGCATCTTTTTTTTTTTAAATTGTTTCCTGTGGGGACTTTATTTTCCAGGATGCACCAATGAAATAACAGTGCTTTTGCTGGGCAACAGAGTTTCCATAATTTCTTCCACCACCAGGAATAGAAATGGATCATAGGAGTTATCTATATATTGTCTATCAATTTTGTGAGTTAACAGTCGGCTTTCGTAATTTAGTGAATTTGCTAGTGTTTCGATAGAGGTAGTCTTTGATGTGGATGTTTGGACATATGTTTATGGCCAGTGCCATTATTATGAGGCGTTACATATGAAAGTTCATTTTTGGATTATAGAATTTGAATGGTTTTAACTCAAACTCATTTCTTCCAAGTTACTTCCAAGTTTCCACCCTTTGCATCCTTGAGTTCCTTACAACAAAGGGGATGGCATTATATGAGATCTTGATAGGTCGCATTTACACATCTCTCCAAGTTTGTCTATTCATTCAGAGCATCTTTAGAGCCAAACAGGGATGCGCTTGCTTGCATTTGCTCCTCAATTTGTACAGTCAATGAGTTGGAATAAGATTTCTGGGAGACTGCACAGTGCAAGTGCACATAGCATCACCTTGGCAAGGATTTGATCTGCATTGCATATTTACAAGCAATAATTTTCTATCTTATACAGTTCGACTGTAGGCTCTAGAGTGATTGTATTTATGGTTTGCCTTTCTGTTCTAAGTTTATTATTTTATGTGTTTGATAGTCAACCTAAGCAAAACAAACATTATAGCTAACATATATAAGTAGGTTATTTCATGGTTTGTAGTACTATAGTTCTGGAATGGCTGCAGAGATTTCAATTAATTTTATAAATCTCTTCTTTAATATGTCCAGATAAAATTTTGACAATGTATGTAGTCTCAGGGTTTTGGTTAATGAGTGGGCATCCATTGACAACATTGAAACTAGCAATGTGTAGTGTAGTGTACTAGTATGGTTTGATGCACAACAAAAAACTCATTGCTACTCTTGACAAGGTCAGATGAGGTTGTGACAAGGTCTAGAATGGCACAGAATCCAGATATCTCTAACTAGCTTTATCCTCTTCTTTGTGGTTGTCTTACATGGCTTGATAGTCTTAGATGTAGATATATGAAGAGCTTACAGGCCTTTGGATGCCTCTCATATCAAGTGGATGAAAGGAAGATCAAGACAGCTATTTATCAGTATATTTATAAGATATTGTGTGATGTTGATGCCATTATAGTGATACACCGTGCCTAGATAGCTTTTTATGTTGACAGCTTTCCACACAATTTATGTCATCTTTTATGAAATCAACTGGTCCTGATGATGAACAACACTTGTTGATTTGAAAGGCGTCGGCCAAAAAATTCTCTCATGTGATTTCTACTGAAAGACTTTGTTTAATTCATTATGGATCACAGAAGCTTGAATATAGGAAAAAAATATTTTATCTTGTCAACCAAGAGATGTGCTCAAAAGCTTTAATTATAAAACAACTGCTTTGCCTCTATAGCAGTTGGGTGGCCTTGGACACTTTTTTGGTAGACATATGGTTCTTCATTTTGGGACTGTGCTTCCATCCCCACTTTACATTGTCATCAACAAATAGGAAATACCTTTGGCCTTGTTAGAAAATCAGAAAGACAAAGATTTTCTTGTGTTGATATATTTTTGTAGTTTTATTATATTCTCTTTATGTTCTTCTGTTATCTTAGTTTCATCAAGCAATCATCAAATCAAAACATGAAGATCAATGACACCAGATGTAGGCACTCAACCAGGGCTAAAACCCCTCTCTAGGGGATAACCCAGTCAAACTCTTCCACTAATCAAATTGATATAGACCAATACCTTAGACCTTACCAAAAGACCTTCCTCCTCCACCAAGTCAGCCTTCCAATATCATTCAACAAACTTCAATATTCTCTTCTTGTCCAGCAGCTATAGCCGAACAACAACCCAAAATTTAGACCCCTAGCTACTCCAGAATTTTGGTCCAGCTGCAATCCAAATTTCGACTGTGAGACAAGGAAAGAGAAAATTTAACTTCCTTTTGCTTGACAAAGCCTTCCTTCTTCTTCGCTAGGGTTTTCTTCCTCTTCCTTGAACTTCACACCCTTTGTCTACCTTCAACAATTGCAAATGGAACTTCTTCAGTTGATGCTCCAAATGAGTTCGAATTGCTGCCTTTATATAATGTTTGTGTGAGGTTGAATTCCCTTGATGAGGTCGACTTGTCCTTCTTTGAGGCCGACTTGGTGGAGGAGACCTAAAAGACCTATTTTACATTAAAATAAATTTCTTTCTTGATAGATGAAGCTCAAGAAAGGTACTTTACATTATGACATGGATAAGGACACTTTACATAAACCCTAGATGCCTACAATGGAGGTGTTGACCTATTAACCATTGACCCAAGCATGAAACCCATGCTTTAATAAGTCAATTTCTTTATAATAATAATATATATATATTTTTCGTTCTTTTGACAAATACATTACATCATGACTCAAATACAATTATGAAGACCTATACTTGTTACATTTTTCAACACTTCCTTTTAGCTAGGGAGGTATTCATAATTACATATATATAGAGGTACATGGAAGATCTCAAAATGATATACTCTATGAAGAGTTCACAACACACGCAATGCTACAAATTAGATACCTGACCAGGGTACTCTAATCGGGTGGGACTAAGTTGTGTTCCAAGCTTCAGCGTCTATAGGTACCATCAGGGTTCCACTCTAACTCCAACCCAGGGATCTGGGTGCGTATCCTAGGTCAAATCTCTATGACCAACGCCACCCTCCCTACTTCGGGATATAGACATCAACACATATGTTGACCAATTGTCCCCCCAAGCATCTTGTTGCCACAAGACGCTTCATCTCTCCTTATCAACTAAATCAAATATATATCCACCATTCCAAACGATCAACCTTTTTACAGAGAGATCCAACACAAACACAATTCCAATTAGTAATAAACCTTCAAATATATATACAACTAAACACAAACCTTCGGGGTCCTCAATCATTCTGATGCTACTTATATCATTATCAAGTTATTCAAACTTGTCGGAACCTCTCTTCTTTCATTTCTTCAGTAGCACCAAATACAACTTCAACATTTCTCGAGTCTTTTTCACGAACATCCATCTGTAGTTCTTTTATTCATTCTTTCTTCAAGATATTTGCTATGATTGTCATAATGTGCCCTTTTGCTCAATTGGGGAGATGTACCTTTTCTTCTATCCAAGCTGCCTCTTAACTTAGGGAGAACAACAACATAAGATATATTTCATTCTTTTTTATGTTATCAAGGCCATCTTGATCATCATCATCCTTATAGCTTCCTTCTTCATGCTCATCATTATTATCATCTTCAATTACGAACATCTTCAATATCTTGAAGATTATGTACATGCAAAACTTTAATAGCAAATACAACCAAATACAAATATAAAGTCAACTATATCAAAATCATGTTAGTACAATGGAAATATCAAAATAATCACTTATGTACTAGACTTCAACAACTTGCAAGGGTTTTATCACAAACCCTAGACTCCATCTTCGAGACACAAAGCCTTATATATTAGCAACTCAATCAAGATATCAATTAAATCATAGTATTATACATCTAAGGTTGCACCAATATGCTTTTAGAATTTACATGTCAGACTCTACTAGGGTTTGTTGTATATACCCTAGATTTCATCAACTATCAAGATAACATACTTGCATATTCATATTAAGGGTTTTGTTATTATGCACTAGCATCTCATATCAAACATCTTACATCAAAGTTAGATATACAACAATTTTGACCATACTAAGGTTTTAATCATGTAGAAGAATATACTCCTAGGATTTCTTTCCTAGGATCTTACTATAACTATTGCAAGGGTGTTGTTCATCAACCCTAATTCACCAAATCCTAAAAATGTAGGGATTCATTTAGACATTAACAACAAACCCTATAAGACTAAGGTTTTTACCATGACATTACCAAAACCCTAAACTTTAAAAGAATAGGATTTCATCATATGTTCTAAACTTTATCAACAATCCCTAAGAAGACTAGGGTTTCATAATCAATATTTATTATTGACACACCCATAACATTAAGAGGCTAGGGTTTTATAGTGAACCCTAAAGGTTATGGTTTCATAAGAATGAGCAAATGACAAGAGATAATATAACGAGGGTAGATTCAATCTAATGATTAATCACCCTAACAATAATTTTTGTGATTCAAAAACCTAGACATACATATGTTAGTAGTGTAAAGCAAATTTCAAAAGAAAAATGATCATACCTTTTGTATGAAGAGGACATTGTAACAAAACTTGTAATCTAAGACATACCTTGAGTTGTTCTTTAACAAACCTTGTAGGACTTCAATTCTTGAAGGAAGCTTCTTGAAGGGCTTCCTTTGCAACAAGACTTCTTTAATGATTCAAGTCTTTCCTTTGAAGTCTCCTCCATAACATTTGTGTATTTTGCAAGCTTTCCTACCAAGGAAAATTATAAAGAAAACATTATTAGTATATATTACAAACAAATCTCATTGTCAGGAGGAAACCAAACATAAAAGAGGAAAAACAAGAAACAAGATACTTATATTTTGGTAAAATGGTGAAGGCTCCATCTTAATCCAGTCTTTTTGAGGGATACCTACGACTTATCAAAACAATTCAAAATTGTTCTAACAAGATATATTAGATCAAAACATAAATGAAAAACTTTACAAAACCTTAAAAACAATAATTTAGAAGGAGAGGTAAGGAAAGTCTTAATAGTATGAGTCTTTGACTATAGATTCTTTAGTCTTATTCTTCTTTGGTGGAGCTTCATCAATAATGTTTGCATGTTCTCTTTCTCTTTTCTTATTCCTTGGATCTTTAGGACAATGATTTTTGTAATGACCCATCTTATGACAATTGTAGCATTCAATATTGGATAGGTCAACTTTCTTCTTGGTCCTTTGAACTTCTTGAATGTTCCCTTCTTTTTGTGATGAGCAAAGTAGGCATTTGAAGTGTTGTCTTCTCCATCCTCCTCCTTGTCACTTACTAACAAGATGCATTCCACATTCAAAGGTAGGCGTGTCTTTCCAATTGCTAATTCCTGATGCAAATGAGCTCCATGACTTTGGTAGACCTAGTAGTGTAGCAATCACGAGTTCTTTCTTTGGTACAAATTCATCTATAGCTTGGAGTGTTGGAAAATGTAACTAGGTTTGGTATTCATAATGACATGTAATTATGATTTTATGTAATTGATGTAAAGAAGAAAAATGAAATTATTTTTGTAATGCTTAAATCATGGGTTTCATGATAAAGGAATTTTATTTTTAGTTATTGCTCCCATTGTGAGCCTTTAGGATTAGTCATCATGTCATAAAAGTTATTTGAGTCAATGAAAGACCCTTATTGGGTAAGTTACATATGTATATGAGTCATTAAAAGACCCTCCAAGACCAAGCTCAAGTACCTCCAACAAGTCGGCCTTAAAATGGAGCAATGAGCCTACACCAAATGACATGTCAGCCTAGGACTCACTCAAGTCGGCTTATTTACATGGGAAAACCACTATATATAGGCAACTCAACCTTCATTTGAGGACAAAATTTTGGAAAAGGCAATCTGAAGAAGAAGAAGTGCGAAAAACACAAGAGAGAATCATCATCACCAAGCGAAGGAGAAGGTAAGACAACCGAGTCACTTTTTGATCTGTTTTTGGGCTAAAAACTTCCACACTTGTGAGATTTCAGAGCTCTCTACTGTAGTAAGGACCGAAATATTACAGTGATCTTGAGAAGGCAGATTTGGGAAGGAATCAAGTGAATCCTCAAGTTGAGTTGAGGAAGAATAGTCTCCATCTTAAGCAAAGGAAGTTGAAGGACAAAATCTCTGAAGTACTGAAACTGGGGTTTCTAAAGAAGGGCTGAAAAGTGCAGATCTGAGCCAAGGACCAAAATTTGAAGGTTATCCGAGGGAAGTGGGAGGAGGAAGAAGTTTGACTATCATTTACTCAAGGAAGAAGAAGTTAAACAAGAGTCTTGTGACTTGGTCTTGGCGAGGTTAATAGGTCAAGGGTCTTGGCCTTGGTATTCGTCAATCGAAATCTATATAAGAAGAAGAATTCGTTTGGGTTTTCCTCTCAAGTTGGAGAGGTTTTGGCCCTGGTTGATCACCTACATTTTGTGTCTCTTGTCTCTTTATCGTTTATGCATTGGTAGCTGTTTGATGAAGAAGAACACTATAATAATCTAAGTAAAGAGAAGATCCTAAGTTAAAGAAGTAAAAAAATTCACAAGCAATTATCATTAGAAGAGAAATCTCCTAATTGCTATGCCCTAGATTTCTTAACATGGCATCAGAGCTAAGGTGACAAAATCAAGGAAAGGGCATCTCATCAAGGGACATTCAAGCATTCAAGGACCAAATATCGAGGAAGGCATCAAAGTAAATCTAGAACATCATCTTGAAGTGAAGATCTACAAAGAAGTGTCAAAACCCTAGATCGAAGAAGAAGTCTTCACCAAAAGAAGTCCTGGGATCCTCGCTCAAGTCATCATCAAAGAAAATGGACCTTCCACTCGAGAAAGGAAGGACTTGGAATTAAAGCATCTTGAAGAATTCTCATCCAAGGGTAGCTATATCAAGGGCGTTATCATCATCAAAGATATCAAGGCAATGTCCTCTTTGAAGTAAAGGATTTCATCTCAAAATAAAAATCCTTATCCTCGAAGAAGATCATCCAAGAAGCATCAAGACATCATCAAGAAGTCATCAATCATCATCAACAAAGGGATCATGTTGAAGAGTTCATCTTCACTTGACAAGAAAGTATCTTATCGAAGAAGATCATCCAAGAAGCATCAAGACATCATCAAGAAGTCATCAATCATCATCAACAAAGGGATCATGTTGAAGAGTTCATCTTCACTTGACAAGAAAGTATCTTAATTCCTATAAATTAAATTTAGTAAAATGAATTCATTTTGCAAGGAGATCAACATGCTGGTTAGGTCATCGAACTTCCGTGCATGGAAAAGGAGGATAGACTTAGTCCTCAAGGAAAATGAAGTTATTGATCATGTCAATGGCAAAGTCTCCAAACCATTTGAAGGGAAAGAACTATCTAAATATATGAGAAAGGATATAAGGGCTTAAAGGATCCTTATAGAATTTATCAAGGATTCTCTCATCGCATATGTAGCAGAGTTGGAGACATCAAAAAGGATATATGATAGGCTAGCATAATTATTCTCTGAAAGCACGTCAGGAAAAATCGTATCACTAAGATCTGATCTATGCAAATTGAAAGCATCAAAGGATGAAGGGATATCTACATGTCTCACAAAAGCATCTCTAATAAGGAATCAACTTCAATATCTAGGAGAGATGATGTCCGATAAAGAAATGATTACCATTGTTCTAAATGCTCTAACTGATGAACAAGGAAATGTATCAAAGGCCTACGAAGAAGAGAAAGCTATCCCATTCAATAATTTGTTCACTATGCAAGAGTGAAGAAAACAAGTTGAAGGCAAAAAGTGATACAGGATCAAATGAGCAGGGTTAAACATTCACTGTCATGTCAAGAAGCAAAGGGATATTTGACAAGTTTGGTCCTCAGAAAAAGAAGAAGATCAATGTCTTAGATCCAATGCTATGGATGTGAAGGTTATGGGCACTTTAAGAGATACTGTCCTAAGCTCAAGAAGGACAATTACCAACGAAGAAGGGAAGAAGCCCATATCACTAAAGAAGAGGAAGAAGCTGAAACAAAGAAATTCAAGGAGGAAGTAAAAGATCTCTACTATTATTGAGATACGTTTTTCCTCACCTAGTCCTTCTCAAGTTTCTGTATTCTGTTATAGAGTATATCTATCATGTTAGGAATCATTAGAAGCATGATATGATGCATCATGGCATCATAGAAGCATTGAAAGAAAGAGATCGTAAAATCATCATAGAGAAACATGAAAGATAGAAGTCTATGACAATCACCTATGGAAGGGTATAGCTCTTGGTAACCTCATTAGAAGCATAAAGGGTATTTATGAGAAAAAGGGAAAAGTCATCTAGAACAAAGCTTATCATACATTAGTCAAAAGGAAGTATTTTTTGGATTAGGATACTTCAGATTCTCTATTGGAATCTTCGTCGGAAGGTTCACCAATTAAAAGGAAGCAAGTGCTTCATCAAGAATTCCAACTTATGGAATTCATGGGATGATGGTATGATTACAAAAGAGGTGAAGCAAATCAAGGGATTGAAGTTCTTTCAATCAAGGAAGCTGCTAAAGGAAGTCTAAATGACCTAAAGGAAAATAAAGTATGTATGCTTGTATTCAATATTGTTGAGTCATGTCATATGGTTGCAGGTAACATGGATAAATGCTCTATCTCGAGAGCATGATCAAAAGAAAATAATCTCCTCCATCGAAAAGATGCAGGAAGGCATGCATCACACATTGACTAGATGAAATCAACATAATTTGTCCTCATATGAAATATGAGGTGGTTGATAATAATTGGAGGAACTATGATCGAAGGTTCCTGGAAGGAAATGTGTGAAAAAAGAAGGAAGGGATCGTGAAATATGCAATTATGACAAAGGCAATCAACATCCAAGGACTGAAAGATTTGACTAGGATATCTCCATGAAAGATATGTAGACTCTGATGGAGTCTGAAAAAGAAAGAGACCCTTAACATTATATATCTTTTGGAGATGTGTCATTGCAGGACGCTGATGCAAATTAGAAGATGTCGTGGTGAAAGACCATCACAAAGGTATTTTTGATTTAATGTTCTTTTCTTATTTTTGAATAATATCTGGATGGGCTTATGCAGCGCTGCCAAGGGAAGAACTGTGGATGTCTTCCACCACTAATGACCATGTAGCTGGATGAAAGATCCTTAAGGAAACATGGCATGAAGAAGGCAACAAAGCATGAAGAAAGACTAGATATGGACTAATGGATCACTTTTCGATGAAATAAATGATGACATGATTGACTCATGAATAAAAGTGATGGATGGTCTGTGCCCTACGAAGAAGTCCCAAAAAGATGTAGACTCTATAACAAAGAAGAAATTCATGACATCAAAGGAAGGAGTTCTACAAGCAATTGGCTGTCCCATGATCTCCACCTGAAGTGCTGCTAAAAGCAAGTCCCTGGTCAAGAGGGAGCTTGGTCAAGTCCCTAGTTAAGAGAGAGCTTGGGTACATTCTTGTTTGTAGGAATGGGTACATTCCTTCAGTGGAATGGGTATGTCCTCCCTAGATTGAGAGGGAGAGATAGACACATCATTTTTGTCTTCACTTAGGAAGACAAAATGGAGGATTGGGTAAACATCTGACATCTGATACTCTTTGAGGTTGAGTTAGGGCATCCAAGATAAGAGTAGTCATAGAGGACCAATATTCTTTGGGGAATGGGAATCCAAGATAAGAATAGTCCTGGTGGAACATACTCTGAGAGAACCCGGGTGGGGTATGTTCCGAGAGAGACAGTCATGAGGGTGTCTATACATCATTAGTCTTGCTAGCATTGGGCCCTAATCTTGTGGAGAGATAGAGTTAGTCAAGGTTTTGCTATGTGACAACGCTGGATGATATGATGCTACACAGATGGGTTACCAATCCGACTCTTTTCATGAGAATTTTTGAAGGTTGAGAATGTCTAAGTACCTTGTATGGATTATGAATACCTCCCTAGTTAAGAGGGAGCGTTGAAAAGCATAACTAGGTTTGGTCTTCATAATGACGTGTAATAATGATTTTATGAAATTTATGTAAAGAAGAAAAATAAAATAATTTTTTGTAATGCTTGAATCATGGGTTTTCATGATCAAGGAATTTTATTTTTAGTTAAGGCTCCCATTTTTGAGCCTTTAGGATTAGTCATCATGTCATAAAAGTCAATTGAGTCAATGAAAGACCCTTATTGGGGATGTTACACATGTATATGAGTCATTAAAAGACCCTCCAAGACCAAGCTCAAGCACCTCTAGCAAGTCAACCTTAAAATGGAGCAATGAGCCTACACCAAATGACATGTCGGCCTATGACTCACTCAAGTCGGCTTATTTACATGGGCAAACCACTATATAGGCAGCTCGACCTTTATTTGAGGACAAAAATTCGGAAAATGCAATCTAAAGAAGAAGAAGTGCGAAAAACTCAAGAGAGAAGCATCATCACCAAGCGAAGGAGAAGGGAAGACACCAAAGTCACTTTTTGATTTGTTTTTGGGCTAAACACTTACACACGTGCAAGATTTCATTGTTGTATGCTGCAGTAAGGCCGAAATATTACAGTCATCTCAAGAAGGTAGATTTGGGAAGGAATCAAGTGAATCCTCAAGCCGAGTTGAGGAAGAATAATCCCCATCTCAAGTAAAGGAAGTTGAAGGACAAAATCTCTCAAAAACTGAAACTAGGGTTTCTAAAGAAGGGTTGAAAAGTGCAGATCTGAGCCAAGGACCGAAATTTAAAGGTTAACCGAGGGAAGTGGTAGGAGGAAGAAATTTGACTATCGTTGACTCAAGGAAGAAGAAGTTAAACAAGAGAGTCTTGTGACTTGGTCTCGGAGAGGTTAATAGGTCAAGGGTCTTGGTCTTTGTGTTTGTCAATTGAAGTCTATATAAGAAGAATTCGTTTGGGTTTTCCTCTCAAGTTGGAGAGGTTTTGGCCCTGGCTAATCGCCTACATTTCGTGTCTCTTGTCTCTTTATTGTTTGTGCATTGGTAGTTGTTTGATGAAGAAGAACACATAATCTAAGTAGTTTATATAAGAAGAAGAATTCGTTTGGATTTTCCTCTCAAGTTGGAGAGGTTTTGGCCCGGCTGATCGCCTACATTTCATGTCTCTTGTCTATTTATTGTTTATGCATTGGTCGCTGTTTGGTGAAGAGGAACACTATAATAATCTAATTAAAGAGAAGATCCTATGTTAAAGAAGTAAAAAACATTCACAAGCAGTTATCATTAGAAGATAAATCTCCTAATTGCTAAGTTACCTAACACGGGGATTCGTGATTCGTAGGAAATGGGGATTTCGAGTGTCAGATTCGGAGACGTTGACCCCCCAGAACAAGACACATAGGATTCATTATATATATATATATTATCTATACTATATATTATATATATATATATATATATAATATATTTAAAATTAATATTGTCTACACAAATTCTCATTAATGATACAAATTCATTGATTTCAAACATAATCTTCAATACTAGATGTTAATTTTTACTGTTCTAAAAGTTAGTAACTTATAGCATGCATAATACATACAAAATTCAAATATCTGCATAAACCCCCACAAACTCATAAACCCTTCCTCATAAACCCTCACAACCTCATAAACCCTCAATAATAGCTCTTATAAACCCTCCCTCATAACCATCATAAACCTTACTTTTTTGGGAATTCGATCCCAAAATGGGACTGAAGGTCCTATCACGGACACACCGGATCGATGTGTCCTAGTTAGGAACAATGTGGTGTCCATTTAAGTTCAAATTCCCATCAAATTGTGTCGGATTCGTGGGAAACACGTTGCCTGTTTTGGACAAATCCGATTTCATAGCCTAATTGCTATACTGTAGATCTCTCAACATGGAGTTCATCTCTTATCCTAGAGATCCTTACAAAATATGATGAAACAATATCATCTTTTGTCATCTTAATTGTTCTTAGTTCATTCTTGAGACTAGCAATCTGACCAATATTCTTGATGGTGAACAACTTGGAGAGGGCTTCATACATTTCTTGAGTAGAATATATATTGGATATGTATGGGATTAGATTGTGCTTTACTCCATCTACTATCAGACTCGTGACCAAGATGTTGGTTTCTTTGAACTTCTCCTTTTCTGCATCATCTGTAGGTTTCTTAACTTTTCCTTGAACAAGATCCAAAACTTTATGCTTAGCAAGAATAAGATCTATCCTCTTTTTCCATGCCTTGTAGTTGGAGGCTCCTTTTAGCTTGTTTTTCGTCTTCATTACAATTGTCATAGCCTTTATAGATAGAAGGCTTCTCTTCTTATATGATCCTTTCCTTAATGACCTTCTTTTGTTCCTTCCTCCTCAACTTTTCTTTCAATTGACCTTCAAGTTATCGTTTTCCATCCTTTTTCACCTTAGCTCTGATAACATGTTAGAAAATTAGAAATGAAAAAAGATTTTCTGATGTTGATAATTATCTGTGATATTCATGTAGTTTTATTATCTTCTCTTTATGTTCTTCTTTTATCCTAATTTCATCAAGAGATTCTCAAATCAAAACATGAAGATCAACGACACCAGATGTAGGCACTCAGCTAAGGCTAAAACCCCTCTCTAGGGGAAAACCCAATCAAACTCTTCCACTAATCAAATTGAGATAGGCCAAGACCTTAGACCTGACCAAAAGACCTTCCTCCTCCACCAAGTCAACCTTCCAATATGATTCAACAAACTTCAGTAGTCTCTTCTTGTCCAATAGCTACAACAGCGAGCCTAGCAACAACCCAAAATTTCAATCCCCAGATACAAAATTTAGGCCCAACAACAATCCAAAACTTCGATCGTGTGAGACAAGGAGAGATAAAATTCGATTTCCTCTTGCTTGACGAAGCCTTCCTTCTTCTTCGCTAGGTTTCTTTCTCTCTTCCTTGAAGCTCGCACCCTTTTTTTTGCCTCCAACAACTGCAGATTGAATTTCTTGACTTGATGCTCCAAATGAGGTCGAATTGCTGCCTTTATATAGTGTTTGTGTGAGGCCTATTTCCCTTGATGAGGCCAACTTATCCTTCTTTGAGGCTGACTTGGTGGAGACCTAAAAGACCTATTTTACATTAAAATAAATTTCTTTCTTGATAGATGAAGCCCAAGGAGGGTCTTTTATATTATGACATGGATAAGGACACTTGACATAAACCCTAGAAGCCTACAATGAAGGCGTTGACCTATTAACCATTGACCCAAGCATGAAACCATGCTTTAATAAGTCAATTTCTCTTATAATTTTTTTCTTTCTTTCTTTTGACAAATACATTACATTATGACTCAAATACAATTATGAAGACCGATACTAGTTACATTTTTCAACAGTCCTAAATGCCATGAATGCAGGGTCTATTCGCTTACAAGGTTTTGAACTTGGTTTTTCTTTACACTTTGTTCCCAACTTACATCCATACTACACATCCCAATGGTTGGTCAGGATTGGATGTCACCATATAGAAGAGTCCAATTTCTTATCTGTTCCATTGAGCACTTGTAAGTATTGATGGATTGCACTCTTAGTTAATGTTGAATCACTCACATCTTTGGTGGAGAGGTTCCCTTTAAACATTGACAATTCTCAGAGATATACATGATCTTTTATCTCTTCAACCAAGAGATACATGTCCTTGAAAGATTTAATTATAACCATTGCTTTGCCTCTATAGTAGTTGAGTTGGCCTTGGACCTATTTTTGGTAGACAAATGGTCCTTGGTTTTGGGTGTGTGCTCCCAATTTGTTTACATCATCATCAGCAATTAGGAAGTACCTCTGGCATCTATACCATGATTGTGGGGTGTCTATTTGTCAATTCATCCAAGACTTGCGCTTGGTCTCATCCATTATAAAGTTCAAACTACACTACCATGGGGAGCTTGCTTACAGGGTTTTGAGCCTATGTTTACTTTAGATGTTACCACATATATATAGATGTTACCATGTATATATAGTCCAATTGCTTTTTTGTTTCTTTGAGCACTTGTAAGTATTGATGGATTTCACTATCATTTAATATTGTTAGCTTCTCATGTCTTTGGTGGACAAGTGTCCTCTAAACATTGATAATTCTCAGATATTTACATGATCTTTTATCTCGTTAGCTAAGGGATACATGAAGGCTTGAATTATAGCCATTGCTTTGTCTCTATAGCAGCGGGGTTGGCCTTGGACCCTTTTTTGGTAGACAAATGGTCCTTTGTGTTAGGAGTTCGCTTCCAACTCCACTTTACATTGTTATCAACAATAAGTAAGTACCTTTGGCCTACACGCCATTATTGTGGGGTATCTTTTCTGTCAATTCATCCATGAATGGCACTTGGCGTCATCCACCACCAAGTACAAACTATACCGTGTTGGAGATCCTGCCTGCAGGGTTTTCGTTCCAGCGGATGTTCCAACTTGCATCCATATCACATCCCCGATGGTTGGTTGGGATTGAATGTTAACATATAGAGAAAGTTCAATTGGCTATTTGCTTCTTGAGCAGTTTTCCTGCTACAAGATTGGGAAGGAGAACCTGTGATTTGACAATCTTCATATGAATATTTTATGAGGTGTTAAGAAGCTCTACAATTGTTGTGACTGGATGCCTTTCTTAATGGTTTATTATTGCTGCATATTTTTACATTATAATTTTTATGTTTGATGTTGTTTAGCTTAAGCTATCATTTATATTAGAAATCCCTCTTGCACTCCATTAATCTACTATAGTCTACAAGTCATTATCTCATTTTGAATTGTTCATGGGTTTGATATAATAACTTTCTTTTTTAAATAGCAATATATATATATTTTTAATGTGAAAGGTTATTGCTTTATTAAAAAGGAGGCCTACAGCCATATCCATACAACCTCTTACAATAGAAGGGGGAGAAGTCTATCTCCAATATTCTTTTCTTGTCCATCCCCATGTCAAGATTGGTTGAAAGGTGGATGCTTCTTCCTCACAAACTTCTCCCTCTGAGTGATTTAGCTACTTGGATAATGCTTTAAATTGGTTACATAGCAAGGTACATCCATAGGACGTATCTGATATTCAGAGAGATCTTGAAGAGAGCAGCTGAACTTGGTCAGTGAGGATTCTGATCCCCAGTGCTTTGTTTGGTATACCTTACATGTGTTTTTATAATTTTCTCTCTCATGGCCAGTGAGGAGCTGAATAATTGTTTAACTGCACTTGTATATGTGGGAGCATAGCTGAGGGGAAGCTCCCCCACCCTCTCACGCTCCAGCTACTGAAGCTTGCTTCAGAGGGGGAGTACACTCCTAGAATGCTTCTCCTTGCCTTTGAATCAATTCCCTATGCTCCCAAAACAATTACTGTTGCTACAGACCACAGAAGAAGAAATTAGAAATTGCTCATTGCAGGAGGCTTAAGAAAGCTCAGTAGATGGTAGGGTTATTAATCTTTTCTAATTTGGAATCTGGATTCTAGAACATGAAATTACTTTCTTTATTATGGCTTATTTTGTATACATGATGTGACAGTTGAAGTTTGAACTTTTGGCGGTGTCTTACAACTCGTTGGTCATGATGAACTGTTTCATTTCATGGTTGATGTTAATAGTTGCATTTTGTTGCTGACGAATGTTGTTTGTTGAAACTTGAAAACTTGAATGTTGATGTTATGGTTGATAATTTAATGACAATACTACAGGTTACCATTGCCAGTTTTTTTATGTTATTTGTGTACTAAAGGGTCGACGCTTCAATGATATCATTAATCTACTGCAAAAGTCTATCTTTTCATCTTTTCTACAAGTTATTTGTCATTTTGCATGCTATTTTTAGAATCTATATGCATTGAAATACATCAAATATATATTATATAAAAACTGTTTGTAGGATGTGTCATTCCCGCATTCTTTTGGAAATTGATGCTTTGCTTTCTTGCTCCCAACAATCTTTTGTGGGAGTCTTGGGGTTTAACTTTGTTGCATCCTCCACTTCTATTTCTATGTTTTTGTTCGTCGATTGCTTCTCTCTTGGATTCACTGTGTAGCCATTCTGCCCCTATATTTCTACATCATTATCTGAGTTCTTTTCATTTTTGTATTTATCTTTCATTCTCATTCTCTTCAAGCTGATCTTCGAAGGACTTGTTTTCCATTCATTGCTCATTCTTATTTAGCGCAACAAAATGATTCTCAAGATTCAGGCTAGTTGGGTGGATGGTTTGGGTGGGGTTGCCTACGCTTCCTCCTAGTAATGATTTACATTTGTTTCTCGTTTTGTTGGACAGTGAGGGTGTGTGCCTTTCCCATCATGTTTTTCGAAGTGAATATATTCATGGTACACATTACAGTTGTAATTTTGCACTGGCTCTGTTCATAGTGCAGCTCTGGAGGTAACAGTTGTGATCTAGATTAGATTGTTTTGCTTCAGGGAGCCCTGTCTCAAGATCAATTTCAATGCACATGTGGGCACGAGTATTGGCAGGGTTTTTGGGCTGCCTTGTCTTGGGATTTTCAATACTATAGCTGATAACTTGGTATGTCATGTCATCCAGAAACGTTAATGGTGGATGCTGGAGACAAACCCATACTGGAACGGGGAACCCTTTTGGGGATGCCCTCCTCTGGAGCAAAATTAAGCATCCATTGATTTGAATAGAGCCCCATGAAGTAAGGGCTTCCTCGGAAAATTGAATTCTTGTCTTCCTTTAGATAAAACAATAAGGGGATATAACTGCTGCCTCTGAGGAATACATTTATTGGTCCGCGCTCAGTGTACTTCCAACTAGTACTGGTGACTTGGCCCCTGCATCATAATATTTCCAATTCTCCTTTCTTCTCAGAAAGGAGAGCCTTGTTGCTTGGGTACAGATTAGATATCTTGACTTCTAGTACATCATATAGCACCCTGTCTGATCTTTTGGAGTCTATTTTGGATTGTTTCATTCCATGATTAGGGCTCAAAAATCTGCCACCACTTGCTCGTTCTTCCACAAACTGGGACCTCCAGCTGCCGCTGCAATGGTCACTCAAGCATGCTACTTGTACCAAGCGAAGCGATGGGGTGTCGAGGGTTGGAATCCTACCATGGCTGAAGCTGTATGTTGGACCCTCATGTGGATCTTAACCTTTTTTTTATACCAAGATTAACAAATATTATAGATTTTGTAAGTGCGCGGAGAGGCGCTCTACAACCCAGTATGGGAGAGATGTTGTCACGTAACGTTACATTTGAAAATATCAAAACAATAATTTAAATCAATAAATTAAAAATAGTAATAATAAAAGAAATTAATTTCGGCTATAATTAAAATACTTCAATTTCCACCTTAATTTACATAACTTTAGTAACCGAAAGTAAAATAAAATAAGTTACCTTTTAGTATGAAGAAGAAATGTAATTTCTTCACTACATAACATGGAGATGAGGAAAAAAAAATATTCACTTTTTACTACAAGGAAGAAATGTAATTTCTTCAGTACTTAATATGGAGATGACAGGAAATAGTCTTATTGATATGCCATGATGTGTAATTCATTCTACATTTAGTTTACTTGTGATATTTAAAGCAGAAATATATTAATAAGAAAATATATTTCATAAAATATTTAATGTCCATATTAATAGTACATAATTTTATATCTATTTATATAAGGAAAATAGGTAATTTAAATATTATTTTCTTATATTTTCACTTTCCATAACTAGGGGAAGTGTAATTTTTTTTATTATATAGGGAGGGTGATATATAGATTTTAAAATATAATAAGAAGAACGGTTTACAATAAATATTTCAATATCATGCTGAGTAAAAGATTTTAATGAAATTATATTATATATATTACTATATAAATATATATATATATATAATTATAAAGATTGAAAGACTGAATTCTTATTCCTTTAATAGCTACTTTCTAATTCAATGCATGAGGAATATTTGTAATTCTTTCAATGCTTAATATGGATTTGATTTTTAATATTTAAAAAATATTAATAGTAAAAATAATCAAATATAATATGGAGAGTTTGAATTATAAATAAAATATTATAATGACAATTAAATATATGTTATACCAGCCTAGATGCATTTTAGCTCTGGATCTACCAAGTGCTGAGAGAGATCAAATCTCTTTTCATTCTCAAAGTTGTTTGCATCTCAAGAGATTTGATCCTCTTTTCACTCTCAAAGATGTTTGCATCTCAAGAGATTTGATCCTTCTCGGTGCGTGGTAGATCCAGAGTTAAAATGGATCTAGGCTGGTATGTAAATTTAAGAATTTAAATTCTAATTTCTATTGTTATTTCCAAATCCTTGTAAGATCTCTTTCTTTCTAATATATTTTTGATTTCCAAATAACCTTAATATTTACCTTGCACTGGATAATATAAATTGTAATGCCATGTCTGTGTTGAAAGGAGAATTCTGGATTCCTTTCCTGCATTGTGTTTTCTCTAACATTTTCATATTCCTTTTGAGAATTCTTTGCAGTTTCATCTTTCTCAGATTTGAAAGTCGATGTTGAGCTAGATATTTTGTGTGCTCATGCTTGATAATTTGAGCAAGCTAATCCAATAGAATAGAAAGCTGTATCAATAACTTAATAAGTTTTGCAGACTGAAACTGTTTTCAGCTTACTTTCTCTGCATGTTTCCTGTTCCTTGTTGTATCCTTCCCTCTTTGAATGCACAAGAGGGCTTATGTGAACTGCGTGATCGTGCTTCAGAAAAATTGATCTGTCTCAGCAATAACCTATTTCAAACGTGGTCTGGTGGATTTCCCCGTTTACTCAGATTTTCAACAACTAACTTTATTCCTTTCTGGTCTGCAGAAACCATCTTACTTTTACCCCTACTAATCATAGCACAATCTTAACAAATCTTAGTCTCATATTTGATGGGTTCCTTAGAGGTATATTCTCACCTTTTTTTTTTTCCTCCACGTGTCCTTCAATTTCATAATTGCAAGAATTTGGGAGATCCTTGAATAGATAGATGGGTTTGTTGGTGCACACCATAAAGCAGCCCCACTGGTGATAAAAGGACTTGAATGCCCTTCTCTTTCTAATGTTCTTGCATCTCTACTTTTTCCAAACTCAATTTTTTAACTTATTTTATGTACCTGACATTTAGAAAATTCCCGTCCATTAACAGAGCTCATGTAGGATGCTTTCTATTGTGTGCCTCGCATAAGCCTCTTCTCTTATCCCCAAAGAGAAAATTGACAAT
>APFE031335962.1:0-11013 GCA_000404065.3 Pinus taeda
TATATATAGGTTAGGGTTGAAGCTAGGACGTGGTTTGGAGAGGGGAGCCGTGTTGGCATGTGGAGTAGTTTGAGATGCATTTAGAGAAAGTCTTTTTTTAGATTTGGTTGTTTGGTGTTGTAGGATAGGATTGAGACTTTCTGATTAGGTCTAAGATCTTATTATTTAGGGAGCAAACCACCATATTTATGTGTTAGTTTATATGTAATAGGCTTTTGTGTAAATTGGTCTAGAGTGTTCTGCCAAAGTTAGTCTCCACGTGCAATCTCTCACTTGAGCATTGCCCAGTTTGATCAATAAATTTGATTCTTTATTTTTATCATGGTATCAGAGAAAAGGGTGAATTGAGGGCGAGTGAAGTGCTAAGTAAGGCTTGTGTGGTGCAATACCCTGTGTCATAAATTGTTATTATAGCTACTGTGGGCCGTGTGAGCGTAGGGGAAGGCAGCCTCGGGTCAGTGTTGTAAATAAAATATTTGCAATCGATCATGAGTGATCTCCTAAGCAAGAGCAGCCCATGGTGTTGGTGGATGCGCGTGAAGCTGTGTGATTGAGATCATCTGCGTGCGTGGTCAAGGAACCCACGTGAAGAAAGATTTGTTGTAGCTTACTGTGTGGATGGTCAAGGAGCATGCCTGGTCAAGGAGGCTATGTGTGTGGCCAAGGAGACATGAGTGTTGTGTGCTTTATTCACTGCATGGAGGAGCATCGTGGATTGTGCTTCCAGATTGTACAGATCTGTTGAGATCTGCGTGCTTGAGGTAACCTAGTGATCGAGCTACGTGCTTGTTGGATTGGTCTAAGTTTTTTGTGGAAGCTTTCGTTGCTACACACCTGCAAATTGAAGTGTGCATCGGTGAAGATCACATTTGTGTGGCATGTTCACAGATTGTAGATTGACCTATGTTGACAGAGGTTGTGGTGTTGATCCTCTGGTGCGTGGATCTATCAAGATCTGTTGGTGGGTGGATCTTGCAGATCGAAGGATCATATGCTATGGTGATCAGTGTAAAAATGTGCTCAGGGGAGCAAAACTATTGCTCTGCGTAACCTGTGAGGAAGTGAATCCTATGGTTGCAGCAGTAAAGGAGGATTAGTTTGAAGCTTACTGAGATATGCTGAGATCTAATTTGTTGGATAGTTTTTTGATCTCTTAAAGGAGTCCTCGAACAAGATCGGAGGACAATTGTGAAGAGAGAAGCTCCATTGAAACACCTTCAAGGATTGTGTGGAGCATTGAAGTCTAAGAGGCATGTTCAACTTGTTCAGGAGGCCTCCTTGCCATTTTTCCAGTGTTGAACACTGGTATGGTGAGGAGAGCCGATCTTGAAGCCCTTTTCTCAGCTTGAAGAGTCCCTCTGCTTGTGCATTGATGGGATATGAACCATTGACTATTGGGGAGAGAGAGGCATACATGTTCTGCCTGCATGTGTTTGTTTGTTTGTAATCACAGCCTAATCGTTTTTCTGGCGTTAAAAGGAGACCAATCTCATTCTATATGAACTTCAAGAATGGAAAGTGCATGTTAGTTTTTCCCACAGCCTATTAAAAAAAAATCAAGAGTGGATTGTGAAATTTGTGTCGAGTTGCAGCAGAAGAGATCGAATTTCCAGCAGTGTGGATCGTTCTTTTTATTTTTGGAACCTGGTCATGATTGAAGTGGCTCTAGGTCTCGAGGCGAGTGTGTTTCCCTTCCTGTAGGTGATGCAGCCACTGAATTCGATAATGGGCTGCGAACTATTCCTAAACAAAGTGTTCTTGCATGCTTGATGTAAGGGAGAAAATAGAAGGTGCTATGGGTCAACAAAGGAGATTGAAAGAGTCTCGAAGAAAACTAAGGAGAAAGCATCAAGGGATAGATGCAATATATTGTTTTGTTAAATTTGGTGAAGAGTTTCCAGTCGACGTTGATGGACTCATAGCTGATCAAGTCAAGGATCATGATGTAGATCTAGAATTTGATGAAATCGTTAAAAGGTTAATGTCAGATCTACCCTCTTTTTCAGGTATGAATTGTGAAATCTAGGCAATTGAAATGAAAACAACATCATGGAAGGTTAGTTTATTGAATTATGTTGAAGATGCTATCAATTTAAACTATGATAGTGCAGATGCATCAACATTACATCTTATAACATTTGCATTAGATGGAAACATCATGTTCAACATACTACATGAATATGGTAAGATTCAAAATGCAAAAGTTTTTTGGGATATTTTAGAAATGAAGTATAGTATGAATGATGGCAAAGATGATGAAGGTATTGCTCTTGAAAATGATGATTGTTTTTCCAATCCTATAACTAACTGTGAAAGTGAACATGTCAACATTGAAGATGCAATGATGGGTTATGAATGTGTGCCGGTAATTGACATTAAAACATGTGATGATGAAGATACAACCATTATTGTAGAATCTAAATTTTTTTATGAAGAAATCTTCCCTGATGCAGAGACCTATGAAGTCAAATTTGATGAGATCTTTGTATCTCATGACGACTGGATCAATCTGATGCATGAAAAGCATCTTATTGATGAGTTGTCATTGAGTGAGAAGAAAAGCATATCTCCATATACAAATCAAATGCAGGACAACATGTTTGCAACAACAAAATTGAGTAAAGAGGTTGAAGGCATGAATCAACAAACTATGTGAGCAGAGAGAGATGGAGAAATGAAAGCTCTCTTGAAGGAGCAAGAAGACAAGATCCAATATGAATCTAACATTGTTTTTAAGTGTGCATATATTGGCATTCAAGAAGAAAAAATTGAAAAGTCCCAAGAACCTACAACACTGAATGTTAGCCTACAATCGAGATCAAGAAAGAGGAGGATAAGAGTTCAAGCTTTCCTCCTTTGGAGTAGAAAATGTAAGAAGGAGGATAAGCTCCATCACTACCTTATGGCATGAAAGACGAAGATGAAACTTTACCACTGAATGAACAAGGATGGACTCTCAAGCAAGAAGACAAAAATGAAAGCTCAGTTACCAAGTTTTTATGTACTATTGTAAGCCTAGTTGAAACTAGACCAGCAAGTGTATGCTATTTTTCCGAGCACCCTTTATCCATTAAGGGGAGTGTTAGAATTAATGGAGAAAGTTAGAATTTTCTTATATTTGGTTGTTTGTTGTTGTAAGATAGGATTGAGACCCTCTAATTAGGTCTAAGATCTTATTTTTTAGGGAGTGGTTCAAACCACCCTATTTATGTGCTAATTTATATGTAACATGATTTTGTGTGAATTGATGTAGAGCATTCTACCAGAGGCAGTCTCCAGGTGAAATTTCATCAAATTCTAGATCTTGATCATGATCCTTGACTTGATCAGCGATGCATCCATCAAAATCGACTGGAAACTCTTCACCAAATTCAGCAAAACAATATATTGCATCTATCCCTTGATGCTTTCTTCTTAGCTTTCTTAGAGACTCTTTCAGAGTCCTTTGTTGACCCATAGCACCTTTTAGGTATCTACCCTCTTTTTTAGGTATGAATTATGAAGGTTGGGCAACTGAAATGAAAACAACATTATGGAAGGTAATTATTGAATTATGTTGAAGATGTTATCAATTTAAACTATGATAGTGGAGATGCATCAGCATTATGTCTTATAACATCTACTTAGATGAAAACATCATGTTCATCATAGTACATGAATATGTAAGATTCAAAATGCAAAAGTTTTGTGGGATATTTTAGAAATGAAGTAGAGTTTGAATGAGGGCAAAGATGATGAAGGTATTTCTCTTGAAAATGATGATTGTGTTTCTAATCCCATAACTGATTGTCAAACTGAACATGTCAACATTGAAGATGCAATGATGGGTGATTAATGTGTGCACGTAATTGACATTAAAACATGTGATGATGAAGATACAACCATTATTGTAGAATTTGAAATTTTTTATGAAGAAAGCTTCCTTGATGTAGAGACCGATGAAGTCAAATTTGATGAGATCTATGTATCTCACGATGAGTGGATCAATCTGATGCATGAAAATCATCTTATTGATGAGTTGTTGTTCAGTGAGAAGAAAAACCTATTTCCATATACAAATCAAATGCAAGACAACATGTTTGCAGCAACAGAATTGAGTAAAGAGGTTGAAGGCATGAATCAACAAATTATGTGAGCAGAGAGAGATGGAGAAATGAAAGCTCCCCTGAAGGAGAAGGAAGAAAAGAGCCAATATGAATCTAACATTATTTTTAAGTGTGCAGATATTGCAATTCAAGAAGAAGCAATTGAAAAGTCCCAAGAATCTGCAACATTGAATGTTAGCCTACAATTGAGATCAAGAAAGAGGAGGATAAGAGTTGAAGCATTCCGCCTTTGGGGTAGAAAACGTAAAAAGGAGGAGAAGATTCATCACTACCTTATGGCAAGAAAAGTGAAGATGAAACTTTATCAACAAATGAATAAGCATGGACTCCCAAGCAAGAAGACAAAAATGAAAGCTCAGTTACCAGCTTTTTTATGTACTATTGTAAGCCTAACTGATAATAGACCAACAAGTGTATGCTGTTTTTCCAAGCACCCTTTCTCCATTAAGGGGGAGTGTTAGAATTAATGGAGAAAGTTAGTATTTTCCTAGATTTGGTTGTTTGTTGTTGTAGGATATGATTGAGACCCTCTAATTAGGTCTAAGATCCTATTATTTAGGGAGTAGTTCAAACCACCCTATTTATGTGCTAGTTTATATGTAATAGGATTTTGTGTGAATTGATGTAGAGCGTTCTGCTAGAGGCAGTCTCTAGGTGTAATCTCTCACTTGAGACTGCCTAGTTTGATCAATAAATTCAATTCTTTATTTTTATCATTCTTCTGTCAATCAAAAGAAAACGTGTAGGCGAGTATGGGAAGAAAATAGCGATGTTTAAATAGGTAGATAAGGGGCCGCAAATCTATGCATTTATCTATTAAAAATGGGAAAATTAACTCACAATAGCTTTTTTCAGTGCACTAATTGGAGTAGTCACCGCAATAATTTCTGGCGATGTTAACAGGGAGCGGAATAACTTGTTCACTTTGGATCACTGGGGAGTTTTAGTCTACCTGTAGGAAGTTTTGTTCTTTGTAGGCAATTATGAATGGAATGTTTAGGGTTGTTTTGTATAATTTTATTTTTTTATTAATTAAGTTATAAAATATTTGTTCCAGTATTATTTATTCAACTTTGAGATGAGATGTTCATTTGTTTAATAAAATTAGTATAATTACTTTAAAATTATTAATGTGGTTTATATAGCCGAAGGATTCATAAATATAACAAAAAAACTATTGCAATATGAAGAATGCCTTATTGATGTACACATTTACTGGATTAACCATGTATAAAAAAAAAGCTATGGATCAACTTTAACTTAATAGAAAAAAGAATTATAAATGAATGTTATAAATAATAATGAGGAACTTACCATGGAGGAACTTATTAGAATTGGAATAATCTCAAATCCTTAGGAAATTGGTAGGTGTGAGTTCCGTAGCATGAATCTAATTCATTAAATTTATTAAAAGTAATGGACCATGTTGCTAAATAAAATTTGCAATGTTAAAAATAATAATGAAAAGAACTTATTATTAGAATTGGAAGAATCTCAAATCCCTAAGAAATTGGTGAGGGTGCAACCACTTGGCATGAATATAATTTTGAAATTTATTAACCGCTGAGCATATTACCTTCAGAATCAATCTAGGCCCTCGTTAAAAAAAATAAAAATAAAAAATCTTTAATACACTATAGTGGTTGATAAGCATTAAGACTAAGCATATGTTGAGCATATTCCTTTGAGAATCAATCTAAGCCTCAATTAACAAAAAAATTCAACTCCACACCCTCAATTAAAAAATAAAAAAAATAAATAAATCTTCATCCACTTTAATGAAATAAAAAACCTTCCACAATTAGTACAACATTATATAATTTAATATATATATAATTTTAATAATATATATATATATAATATATATATAATATATATATATATAATAAAAATAATTAATAAATATGGTGAAGATTTAATGGTTTGATTATATATAATTTTAAAACAAAATTTAATTTAACTATAAATTTTAAAAGAAAATTAAATATTATATTACCATACAATTTAATTATATTTAATTATGATATCCAAATTAAAAATTTAAACTTAATTGTAGTATAAAATTATAATAAAATAATTGTGTATAAATTTAATCAACAAGGACTCAATTCTACGCTAACCAGAAACTTAGCCTTAACGTGAACTTCCAATTCCACGTTATTTTACTTTATCATATTAGAATTTTATAACCAATGATTTAAAAAAAATAATAAAAAAATTAAAAATAAATTAGCATTGTTACCATAGTAGTATATATATGAACTCAATTTGTATATGGTTTTGTGAATTGATTTAATAATATGATTGTTTTGTAAAATATAATAAAATTAAAATTATATTAATTTATGGGTATTAAGGGTTTTAGGCTTGATGTCAAAATGGGAGTTGGTTATTTTGTGACTTGGTTTTATGTCCATATTTTCTTCAAAGTATTGAGGTTGTGTGATTGTTTTTTCTTTTTAGCTCTTAACATCATATGTAATGAGTTTGTGGATGCATTTTATTTTTTTTGGTTGGAATATTAATGATTGCCAGAGTTATCTTAGCAAATTACATCCTAGATGTTTTTTTTCAAGGCACAAAAAGCTTAATTATATTATATAAGATATATAATGGACAAATAGCACATCATGTGTGCTTGAGGAAAATAGGAGCAATCTGTACAAAATGTTCTAGATAAAATGGGAAAAACATGGCCTATCAGAATAGTCAGCCATTTAACTAGCAAATAGAAGACAAAGAACAACTTCATAAAGGAATATAGTATCCTATGTCATAACAGCTATATTCAGATGTGTTGTTTTATCCTCGGTGAAAAACATAAAAAACAAGATAGGGCATATCTGGGTTCAGCAATGAAAATTGATTGTAGTTAAGTACCAGGGAGGGAAAATCCCTGGATGGGGAAAATTTATGCATCAGATATTACCTTCATGTACCAGATACATGATTTTGATAGAAGACTTTTCTTGGATAAATTGTCAGCTTGCTGGTTCTGAGATCTGTAAATATGTTGAATGGAGCTTCCTTCCATCCTCCTCCAAAGATACATGATTCTGTCCATCCAACCTGCAAGATGAGGTTTATTGATATGGTTCTTTCCTGATACATAATCGACAATGATTTTAGAGTCTTCGTAAATTGTAAGGGAATGAATGTTTAGGAAATGGCAGAAGGAGAGAAGTCCCACGAGAGTCATCGCCTCGGCTTTGCAATTGGTACCCTTTCCCCATTCAAGGAAATAAGATATTGTAAGTTTTCCTCCATAATGTTACCTTTGATTCTTTTTCTTAAAGGAATCAAACTTGGCTTCTAAAAGTGCATGCTTCTTTTTGTTCTTCATATGTGTTATGAAATCATTTTCTTCTTTTGTGTGAGCTTCAAGCTACTTGTGAGGGATTATTTCAAACCCATTAATTTTTTGGGTTTCCACTCTCGCTCTATATTCCCATTCCTCCTTCCAACCTTCCCACCTTTAAACAAATTAAGACAAAGCTTGTTGAGCGTTAATTGCTTAGTGCTTACATCTCCTCACTCTTGTTTCACAAACAAGACAATGGTTTGAGTCATAATGACAATTAACCATGGTGACTAAAAAGGTTGAACCAATTTCTCTATACTAAATTTTGAATCAATTCTTAGTTTTAGATTGAATTAATTTCTCGGTTAAAATTTTGTAAAATTGTTGAAACTGTAAAAAGTGTGAAAACCATCAAATTTAATATGAAAACCATTAAAATTAACCAGTGAATCTGTTTTAAAATTTCAACCTTGCCCAAAAATATATGTTAAGTGTCAAATAAATTTAAACAATCTGTTGAACAAACACGTGTTGATTATAGTAATCATATAATTCCGCGGCCATGCCAGATCTCTGGACCCCCCAATTGGCTTCCGGCCGAAGCCGCGTCCAAAGCGTCCGTGGGGGAAATAGAGAGGCAAAGGTTAAATTTTTAAATACGGTACGTGCTATATGCATTTAGTCCAAACAATTAACAATATCCTCTGTTGTCTGAGATGATCATCGCAAATTCGGAATAATTTTCGAGCGGTGTCGTTTTCGATAATTGTTACGCGACGCCTAATTCTTCCACGGTTCAGTTATATGCATATATACATATCAATAAATTTTGTGTATTGCAATAATTTAATCTTTAATCGGGATCAGTAAGTCGTAAATTCAATTTTAAATCTTAAAAACTTAATTTAATCGAAAGTGATAAGTTATAAGTACGATCAATTTAATCGGGCATAGGACTATGCAAGGTTAAAAAGAGGAATAAGGTGTATAGTTAGTCATTCTTTTAAAAGTATAAAGAGATATTAATAAGATTGTTAAATTGGTAAAATTGTATTTTAATTAGATTTTAGCTCAGTAAATTAAGATGGAAGTTATTTGATCGAGCATTTTAGATTTGTGCTAAAAGTAAAAAAGAGTTGTTGAAGATCTCACCATAAATTAAAAATATTAAGAAAAAAATTATTTATATTTTTTTAAAATTTTAATTATGGTGAAATTATAGGTGGATCTAGAATTTGAATTTTGATAATGCACTTTGATGGCTTAAAACCAAGGAAAAACTATTACAAAAAAAAATTTATTTTTATTTTTTAAATTTTAATTTATGGTGAAATCATGGTGGTTATCTAGAATTTTGAATTTTGATATCACTTTGATGGCTAAACAAGAAAACTATACAATAATATAATAGATACACTTGCTACTCTATAAATCAAATTTAATCAATTAATTATTTGAAAATAACTAGGTAAATAAACTCAAAATTATTAATAATTATGTTAATAGACATTTATATTTTTTAATATGGTTTTCAGAATTATCAAGAATTATTAAGTGGATGGTAGGGATTTAAACTCTATAGAATAATGTGGAATATTATTAAGAGTATGCACAAATGAAAAGTTGGTATTTACCATCAAAATGGCTATGTTTATTTTTTTCCTTTCAATTCAATTGATTAATTAAATAAAATACCACATTAACGAGTGTTATGGTTTTTTGAGACATATGGTATTAATAAGCCATAGTATTGTAACAAAGCTTATTTGAAAACATGGTAAAGTGGGAGTAAATCTCTATGGTTAAGAATCTTATTACATGTTTTTGTAAATGTATAATAATTACTATTATTTAAGATTAATATATATTTTAGTAACTTTATAATTAATAGTTTAATAATTACAAGCTTTTATTTTCTTTAAAATTGAAATAGGTATTTTTTTAAATGTTAATTTTGAATATTACAATCTGGCAAAACCATTGAATTTTTTTAGTACTAAATTATTTATAACATTGAATTTTTTCAGATTACTTTAAGTATTAGTATACATTTAAAATGCATTTAAAAAATAAGTAAAATTCAATATCTTCCTTAAAAAAATACAAGGAAATGGAATTTGTTATTTAAAATGCATTTAAAATAAGTAAAATTCAATATCTTCCTTAAAAAATACTAAGGAAATGGAATTTGTTTTCAAGATCAAGCTTATACTTTTTGCAACACTCGTAGAACTTTTAAAGAAGCATCTACTTATAGAGCAAGTTGTGATTATCACTTTTGTCTTAATTAATAATTAAACGAGTGAAATTAAATAAGTGAAATAAACACATGAAAATAACACTATCAATAAATATCATCCACATCATCCACATTTACTATTACTAATATGATTGTGTAATAATTAATAAATTCTCAATTTTATTTTAAATATAATTTCAATATATAAATAAATTTAATTATTACAAAAAACAAATAAATTGAAGTATTGAAATTATGCAAAACCAGTTAATATTACATTAATTTTAAATTTATAAAATTTTAAAAATATCTCCTAATTTGTTTTAATAATTTCATCGTAAATATTAAAATTAATATAAATATTTTATTCACTTTAAATGTGATTAAAAATATATAACATTATCCAAAATCAAAATCAAAATAAAAGTAAAAGTGAAAATATACCTCCCAAAGCTTTACAACATCAAAGTTGATCAAAGTTGAAGTTGAAATTCGTTTTGAAAACTAAAACCAAAATGTTGTGGCATCTTTACGTGTTCAAGAAGCATTGTCTCTCAAACGGAAAGAATACACTTACGAACGGGCTATGCGTTATCTCTAATTGGAGATGGAACACCTCACGATGGCACTCGAACTTATGAATTTCATCTAATGAATTTAAAAAGGAAAATCAAGGATTATAAATGCAAATTAACTCTTCTTTATTCCATATTTATATATCAAAAGCTTTGCAAAATTAAAGTTGAAGTTGAAATTCGTTTTGAAAAGTAAAACCAAATTACTTAATGAATTTAAAAAGAAAAAAGAAAAATCATAGGATTATAAATGCAAATTAACTCTTTTTTACTATGTATATTTATATGTTGATTTTAATTAACTTAATTATAATGTGTAACAATTTTTTATGAGTAATCATAATTATTTTTATGTTGATTTTAATTAACTTAATTATAATGTGTAACAATTTTTTTTATGAGTAATCATAATTATTTTTACTTTGTTGGTAAATGGGACTTTGCACGTCCAATGACATTTTGAATGAATAATTTAAGTAATAATAATAATGTTTTATTTATTTATTATATTATGAAATTTTTGGAATTTAAAAAAGTTAGGGATAGTTAAAACAGCTACACTTTTCTTTATGGAGATAAAAATAGATCTCATTTCTTCGGGGAAAGGGGGTTCAATCTGGAAAAAATAAATTCCAACCTCCAAGCAGTTAGGGATAGTTAAAATAGTTATACCTTTCTTTCTAGAGATAAAAGAAAGGGGGTTCAATTTGGAGAAAGGAAAAAGTAAAGGTAAGACAAGGAATGTCTAGAGTTGGTCTCGAACTAGTGGATCACCATGTTACAGAAACAAAA
>APFE031335964.1:0-133393 GCA_000404065.3 Pinus taeda
GTCAGGACGAGAGCTTCTAGAGAACGAGCTTCGTCCTCTCGCATTGGTTCCTCTCGAATTCCTCCCTCCGCTCGCGGTCCTTTGAGATGCCCAGGGACTGGTGTTTGACGATCCTGCGGCTATAGTGTTTACTGCCATGGGAGCTCCTGCTCCCATACTTCTCGGGGCAAACGTGTTACCATACGGTGGCCTCGAGCTACCCCCCTGAAGAAGTTCCGGGGAGTCTTTCCTGTAAATCCTGGTTGGACAGGCCCGACTGGCCCCATATCCCTTTTGATCCCAAGGTGCTCTTCTGCATATCGGCCACATTCAACCGCCTCGGCTACGGATGATGGTTTCCACATGCTTACCAAGGCTCGAATGCGAGGGTTTAACCCAAAAATGAATCTTTCAGCCTGACGCTCATCTGAGTCTAAGTAATGAATGTATTTTACCAGTTCCATGAACCTTATCTCGTACTCTTCCACCGTTTTACTTCCCTGTACTAACGTATGAAAGGCTCTTGCTTGCTGTTGCTGAAAGTACGGAGGTAAATACTTTGCGCGGAACCTTTCCTCAAACAGTTCCCAAGGAATGCTATCTGACGTAAGGTGCAGCTGTTTCTCCAGATTTCCCCACCAAATCAAGGCACTTTCCCTGAGTTGAAACACGGCAATTCTTGTCTTTGCCGAAGACGAATATTCTTTTAACCCAAAACATCTGTTCATTCCCTCCAACCACGCTTCAGCGCGTTCACCTGCTCGACCTCCCGAGAATTCCGGGAGTCTGATTTTTTGAAGCTCCCGAGAGATGTTCTCTGTCGACCTTCTGGGCTCGAAATTCTTCGGTTCCGCTGAACTGGCAGCCAAATGAGGAGATTCCTCCTTGGTCTTAGCCTTAGTGGTTTCTTTTAATGTTGCTAATAAGGCTTCCAAGGAGTTCATTATTACAGTCAACTCTGGTGCTGGGGCGGTTGATGTTGATGAAGGTCTCGGTGGCGATGCTGGGGAAGATGATGACGACGGCGGCATTACGGGTGGTGATGCCGCCTGATCACGTCGTCGTCGCTCGTATGTCTTCACCATTTTGCAATGGTTCCTGAACACACAATAATGTTTTATCAAGGTTATGAGGTAGACGATCGAATTTTAATACGTAACTTTCTTTTGCGATAATACATTTAGAAACGGGTATAGTTTTGCTATTTTTACCCGCTAGGCGGATCTTACTGGTACCGAGGTCAAGGAGGATGGTCTCGCGACCTCCTTGTCCTATGCAGGGTATTCTATCCTAAATGAATAATGCAGAAGAGTATGTTTATTTAGCTCCTACGGTAGGACACCTAAAGTTTTATTTACCTAATAACATGTACAATGAAAATGTTGGATGTCCCGTTTATAACGTACATCGGTAACATATCTGTCATACCCCAATCTGACTATTACCTCTAAGGGGTCATATACTATATTTACTATGTTGTTGTGTTACCAATGCTTCATATTTGATTACATGTGAAATGTTTGACGAAATGTCTGCAACAAAATTTAAGGAATTGCAGGTTTGGTTAGTACATTTTAGTAAGGGACATTCGGTGATATCAGATAGAAAAAGGAAATAGGTATGGATCTCTCAAGCAGTATGGATGTTAAAACAACACTGAAGAGTTCAGGAAATCCGAAACAACACTTATTCGTTCAAATATTAACATACTATTAATGATATTAATAGTATACTATACTAATAATGCATTCATAATATTCATAATATATGATTAAAATGCATTCTATTTATTAATAATTAATAACATATTATGATCGCATAATTAATAATGCACTACAGATATTATCAATGTGACATTTATATATTATTGTTGTTGTATTTAAAAAAAACAGAGCATCTACATTGAAATCAGAGGTTACTATATATAAAAGACCTATAATAATATCTAGAGAAGTATTGGCGATATATGGAGTTTAGAGAAGCTTTTAATGCTGTATGAACTCCTCATTTTATACTTTCTGGTAGGGTAAAATGATGCGGTTTTGTCACCATTCATAAATGCTGTTTCTTTTTAATTATTCTTTTTGTATGTCAATGTCCACCAAATGAAGGCAAAAGTGGAAGCAGTGCCTTCAAATTTAATTCAATTTTTAATTCAAACTTAGTGAAAATAACTTGAAAATAAAAACCACTTTAGAGGAATTAAAACTATCTAAAGACCTCCAACCTTAAAACCTAGAGTTAACAAAATCATTAAGAAATAATTTAAGTTTGGCTTATGATTTAAGTTACGAATTCGGAAAAACAACTATCCAAATGAATAAGATCACTACCTAACTTGAAAAATGAGAGAGAATCTTGTAATAAAATTATACTTTTATTAAAATTTAGTTATATAATTTTAATAACTAAAATCTGAAAAAAAGATACCACATAGTGACCAAATTCAGATGGCTGTCCAAATTACCCGGTTTCATTTATATTTATTTGATTGAATATTATTTTATTAATCATTATATCTATTTTATCTCCTATTTCCACATCACCGTGAAAATAGCTCTCCGAATAGTTTCCTCTGTTTGCATTATAAGCTTGGAAGCCATCGACCGCACTGTCATTTTTAAAGGTCGATGGGCCGCCCCACGCGATTTTTGTGTGGAGACGGTGAAAGGCGTCCGCGATTTCCGAGTCAAGCATCTCGATCCATTAACGTGCATGAATCTCTATATATCTAGAATCCAGATATAGTTATGGCATAAGGTGGAATTATTTATTTAATTAAATATTATTATATATTTTTAATAATTGTTATGTTATATTACATATTTTAAATTCTATATATATCAACCCCCAAAGTCTGCATTGCATATATATATTCGAATGGCACACTAAATGTTGTCCACATTAAACCAAAGTCCACGAACTATGGGTTTCGTTGTATATTATTCGAATGGCACATTGAATGTTGTCCATATTAAACCAAAGTTTACGAAAACCAGATATAATTGTAAATATCCTGTCTCCAACTCTAATTTCCCCCTTCCGCTGCGTGTCTTTGACAGCCATGATTTAAAGAATATATAGCTGTCGCCCCTTCATTTCCCGGCAACGGTCCCTTCATTTCCCGGTCGCCGTTTTCTATTTTTCTCGGCAGTAAATTCCCTGTTCTTTCTCGATGTGCATGGAAGAATAGTATTTATGCCCAGTTCTTTACGGCTGCAAGGCTAAAATTATTATATGCTTTTAATGGATTCCATTCCACATATCCTCGGTCTGTTCTTCAGTTTGACTTTCCTTTAATCTTCCGGCTATAGAAAATTATACAAGGGGAGCTCGACGGTTCTATTTGAGAACTGCCGAGTTCCGCTGCAAAACTCACGGAAGGTTGGGGAAACTTTGAGAAAATCCGTCTAAAATTTAGCTATTTATTGGTCCACATAACGCGGTTGCGTACAGAACTTTGCTTCGGGTGAAAAGGATTGAACGAATCATATCACATAAGAGTGAGCCGGCGCAGCATATTTTAACTGGCATTGTCAAAGCGTGAATTCCAATTGTTCTTCAACGCTGAACTAGTTTCTACGACTTAGATGATTCGACGACTTATACTCTCAGATAAATCTGTTATTGCGGGTCTCGATTCGAAACAGGTTTCAGAAACTGGGTGAAACAAAAAGCCTATCCCACAATGACATATACAATCGTCGTTGGGTAAAGAATTGGTTAGGGCCTCCGATACGCTTCAAACGTAATCAACGGTGCAAAATCCGGATTATCTCACGGCGAGCGCTAGACTAAGTTGTTTATGCGGCTGAAATTTGTCACGGCCAACGTTTGCAGTTCTATGGTTTTTTTTTTTTCAAAGTCAAATCTTGCGTAACGAATGGACAGAGTGGGAAACATCAAACTCTTTAAAATCTTGACAAGGAATTCTTGCAATTTCGAAATCCATAATAAAAGAGCAACAGTCATATCGAGCTTCACCGACAAGGGTTTCTCCAGACTGGAAAATTTTCCTGCGCTGCCTGTAATAAGGCAATGGGTAATTCTACTGGGTTGCAGCAATAAGGCAATGGTTTCTCCAGAACGGACAGTTCTACTGCGTACAGGAGCGTAGGGTTGGGAGGTCCGAAGGTTTGAACAGGGCTCCGATACCATGTGTAAAGACCAGTAACCAAAATTCTAAAAAAAAACTGAAATACAGACAGCGTAAAGATTTAAATTGTACTAACCTCAACTGCGGCTGAGGATTCGGCTGTTGAACTGGTACTTCTTCAATCAATTTTCGAGATGGCCAATACCACCCGACCTGACAGAGCAACCTGGTTGCTCGATCCAGAGACGCTCTCCACAGAGGCTCTCTGTCCCTCCGTGCCCAGAACTCAGATCACTAAAAGCTCTTCGGTAATTTCTCTGCTTCGGTTTTCTGCTCTTCAGGGTCCCCCCCTTCCTTCCTCTGCCTCTCTGCTATTTATTTCCCTTCCCTGGCGGTGACCGCCCTCCCACTTGCAGCCACCGCCTCTCCGCATTCAATCCACTGCGATATTTTTCTGCCATAAATTCCCAGTAGGTAGTCTTTAATAGTTTCAGTTTCAGATATTTAGGTATGATCGATTTAGGTATGGTTATCATAGTTTTACATGGTCACGCTTAAATATATGTTATGGTATTTTAATGTTCATAAAGAATATGTTATAAGGTTTAATATTTATATATATCTACTTTAATGTTTATATAAAATATGTTATTAAGGTTTAATGTTATATATGTGTACTTTAATGTTATATAAATTATGTTATAATATTTAAATGTTTATAGATATATATCTTTTAGTATTTCAAAACATGTTATAGTATTTAATGATATATATATCTTTTAATTTTTTTTTTTTTTAATTTGTAAAGTCTAACTATATAACATAAAGTTTTATGTATATATATATCATCTTCATATATTCTAAAGTTTTAACATTTTTATTAACGGGTCAATTAGATGGGTTGTTACACTTTTCGACCTTTTGGTTTTAAATGCCAATCTTCTCTCACATGCTAAAGATATCATTAATGAATCTCCATATCTCTCCAGTTCTAAATGCCAACTGGAAAATGTTATCCATACCTCTTAATATATCATAATTTACTTTGGTTCCTTTTAAATTGATTTTTTCCTCAATTTGATAACCTATTTCCATACAACATTCCTTCCAAAATACTAGACTAACCTTTATCTTATCCCCACCACATTTTTCTTCAAATTAATTATGAATAAATATAAACCTTTGGATGAAATTCATAGACATCCTATACTCATTATCTATATTATTATCTCATGCCAATAAATTTACTTCTGTATCTAATAAACCATCATAAATGATACATTTCATTGTTTCAAAACTTGGTTTATTGGGATATTACTACATCAATTTCCTTTGAGATTCTATGGAATGGTTCCCCCCAAGTACATAATATTTATATTCAAAACATTTTGACTTATCAAATTCTTCTTTGTTCAAAACTTGAATTGGATCAACAAGAAGCACATAATCATCCACATGAGCATATGGATTGTAGCTCATCAATGTCTTAAAGTTGTGAACATGCAGGTAATGTGGTGTTCTAAACTGATATTTAAAGTGTCCTTGACTTGGCTTATAGATTTGCTGATATTAAGCTAAAATGTACAACCACCCTCAATTAAGTTTTTATTTTTCAAGTGATGACGAATGGAATTTTGTTTTGTTTTAATAATTGCATCCTCTAAATCATCTCTTGGTGTAACGATTTCCCTTCTTCCTTTTGATTTTTCAACACAAATCAACAAAAAGAATGTCATATGTCCAACACAAATCTAGGAATTCATAACCATACATAAGAATATCATATTTCCAACAATATTAATACATCTCGACCTACACCAACCTAGGATTTCATCCAAAAGGACATATCTATATATGCCTAGATTTTATCATCATGCAAATATATATCATTTCATATGTTACTCAAACCCAACTTCACAACAATATCAAATAAGAGTTAGACACACAATCATTTCAATTATACTCGGGTTTGATAATTCGACACACACATACCAAGTAAATCAATTCTACGAAAATATAATGGACTTGATCACATATTCCACCGAACCCCAATGGGGTAGGGTTCTAATGTAGAATGACACAATCCACCAAACCCTAATGAGCTAGGGTTCCAATATAGAAAAATAGAAAACCCATCATTACCAAAACTTCAAAGGTTCGATATTTTAGAACTCATCATTCAACCGTAACAAGTTAGGATTTCCATATCAAACCAAAATCCCAAACATGACTTCATCAATAAGACTCCAACTACCATTTCACAATATCCCTAAGTAGCATAGGATTTCATACATTTACATTAGCATACACTTAGGTTACGCTTTTCTAAAAGCCGTCTAAGGTTTTACATAGTCAATAAAGAATATGAGTGGTGTGGGTAGATTTATCAAGAGATAAATCACCCAAACAAGACTCGCTAGGATTCAATATATCTAGTCATGACATAGTAAGTAATAGATCATCAAATGCATAATCTAATCAATGCATTCAAAACACACCTTTGTTTCTTAACTAACCTTGTCTTGAGAGATCCTCCTTTTTGCAGATGTTTTTCCTTACCAAGACAATAGAGGGTTAAAGGTGATTAGTATTTAATAGAATAAAAACTAAATGAGTACATGAATCCAAAACATAAAATACATGATATGCTTATACTTGAGAGTTGTTGAGAGCTCCCTCCAAAGCTTGAGGGAAACCTACAAACTTAAAACAATACAAAAGTGTCTTTTCCAAAGATATGTTAAAAATATCAATTATAAAACATATAAAACAAGTTATGTAAAGAAAATTGCTTAATAGTGTAAGTCTCTAATGTCGGATTATTTTGGTTTTACCTTCTTTGAGTCTCCCTCTATATCATGTTTGTCTTAATCTCTTCCTCTCTCCTTATTCTTTGGATTCTTGGGACAATCACTCTTGTAGTGACCTTTCTTATGAAATTGATAACACTCTATATTAGACATGTCAGTTTCCTTCATTCGTCCCATCGATATCTTTCCTTTATGATGATAAACATAATATTTTGATACTTCTTTAGGATTGCCAACCACTAAGATTCTTAATTCTTCTTGACTACATGTGGTCCATAATTCTTCAAAGGTGGGAGCTACCTTCCAATTGTTGAGATTTGAAGCAAGTGTAGTCCAAGAGGGTGGAAATCATAATATAGCAGTGATCACCAATTGTTTGTCCAGAATAATCTCATCGATGGCTAGAAGATCATCCCTAAGTCTAGCTATATTCACCAAGAAGGTTGCAATAGTATCTTCTTTTGTCATCTTCATATTCCTCAACTCATTCTTCAAACTTGCTACTTGACTGATTTTCTTAATAGTGAAAAACTTTGACAAGGATTCATACATCTCCTAAGCATGATCAATGTTATCTATGAATGGGACAATATTTTTTATTTTATCCCTTCTATCATTAAATTCATAGCCACCAATTCTAAATCTATGAACTTCTCTTTATTGACATCACTGGCTTATTCGGTAGGCTTCTTTACATTGCCTTTTACCAAATATAACAGCTTGTTCTTCTCGAGGATTAGGTCAATCCTCTTCTTCTAGGATCTAAATTTAGATGCTCCTTCAAACTTGTTCTCACCCTTGATAGAGTTATACATCCCTTTTTAATATAATATATTTCTTGCTTGAGATAGTGCTTATGAATGGATCTGCCTTTTTCTTCTTTCTTCACCAAAGCTCTGAAACCATATTGGAAAATTAGAAATGCAGTAAGATTTTATCAATATTGATAATTACTTGTGATGTTATTTTTTATTACAATTCTTTATATGTTATTTATTTAGTTCATCAAGCAATTACACAAGGAAGTGGCACATAAAACAATGAACACAAGATGTAGACACATGCTAGGGAAAAACCCCCTAAAGGGGAAAACCCCCTAAAGGGGAAAACCCAGTCAAAGTAATTCTTTCTTTCAATAGAATTCTTTGATACTCTTCTCCCTATACCTTGACCAGACCTTCCCTCCACACCAAGTTATCCTCTGTAAGATTGATCTCTTTCGAGCAACTTCGATTATGTAGAAACTTGCGGTAGCTCGCAGCTTCTGATAGGAGTCCAACTTGGGAGACTTCATTCTCCCAACCTAGAACATGAAATAGAGAGAGAGACCGCCATCAAAATTTCAATTTTCCTTGACTCCCTAGACTCCCCCAACCTTGCATTCACTTCGGCTTCCTGACAACAGACTTTCCCAGCTTTCTACTTCACACTTCTGCCTGACAAATAAAGTTTCGCATTTCTACCTAGAGGAGAGAGAATGAGAAGTGATGCTCCAAATGAATTTGTAGTCCTTCCTTTCATAGGCTTCTTATGGGTTATTATGAGTCCTTAGGCTGACTTGATCTTCTCATAGCCCGACATGGTGTGAAGGTTCCATAACTCATATTTGATTCAATACTTAACCAATTTACATGATTCAAAAGCCCAAGAAGGCTCTCTTTAAATGTACAATAATTCTTTAGACTTAGAATAAAGCCTAGAATTCCTAAATGGGGTCTTTGACCTAAAACATGGTGGCACAGGCATGAAACCCATGCTTTAACAAGTCACCATAATAATAATAATAATAATTTTATTTATTCTTTTGACAGGTACATTACATAATGACTCAAGTACATTATTGAAGACTGAACATAGTTACTTTTTCCAACAATACAAGGGGTAGAGAAGAATATCTCATGAGAATAAGTTATTACGTCGTAAGGCATTTCCCTCTAAAATGAACTTCCCTAAAATCCACATGTCATACCTATGTGCCGTAGATTATGTGCTAGATGATTAGAAGATTGTTAATCATTCGATCAAGGGAAGGTAGTTGAATGGTTGCAACTATTCACCATATTTGAAACAGTTGCAAGATTTTCCTGTACCCTTTTCGTCTTCTCCGCTCTTGCTTCCCGCGCTGCTTGACAGACCTCTGAAATTGGCGCCATCGAATCTCTGGGGAAAATTTTATCCATGGCTTCTGAATGTTTAGATGTTTCCTTTTGTTCAAATCCTTCAGTTTTAGCCCCCTTTACCCCAGTTCCATTCTGGATTACCCTCCGAGATAAAAAAAAGCTATCTGCCTGAACTGGATCATAGCTTCTGCCAGGGATTTGGGGTTTTGAAGGTTGCTCAATCTGCGGTCTATGGGAATAAATGGAATCTGCACTGATTAGCGATCTCTGTGTTTCGAATTTGCACGGATTTTCGTAGGATAAGAAGAAGACACAAAAGGGGTTGTAGTTAGGGTTTACACATTCTGTGAACTTGCATTGTGCTATGATATTGTGGCCCATTGTCTGGTACTCACCCATCCTCCATTCTTTTCATTGTCGTTAAATCCATTTTAATTGGTAAGTATGTTTACCGATTATACTACATCTTTATCGCAGAGAGGGGCAAATGCAGGTCACACCATATACAATAGCGAGGGAAAGAAATTTGCTCCACCTTGTCCCTTCTAGAATAGTGAATGAGAAAGGCCTATGCGTTATTGCGAATGAGAGAAGCAGAACTTGCAGGGTCATTAATTGGAACGACAAAAAGAGGGATTGGTCCTTGCTATGCAAGCAAGGCAATCCGGAATGGTATTCGGGTAAATGATTTGAGGCACATGGATACATTTCCTGAGAAGTTGGATATTCTTTTGCATGATGCAGCATCCCGTTTTAAAGGGTTTGAGTATAGTAAAAGCATGTTATAGACTGAAGTGGAGCATCACAAGAGATATTCTAAGCGAATAAAACCTTATATTGCTGACACTGTTCATTTGATGAATGATGCATCATTCTCAAGCTGGAAGAAGATTTTGGTTGAAGGTGGCCAGGCGACCATGTTAGATGTCGATTTCGGAACTTATCCATTTGTCACTTCTTCTAATCCATCTGCCGGTGGAATCTGTACCGGACTTGGTATTGCTCCAAACAATATTGGTGAAATGATTGGTGTGGTATGTGAGATGATTTTTTATTAACATGCATATGCAAATTCATGCAACTTAAAGTTCTAATGAAAATTGGATTCATCAAGAAAGTTTTGAAAATTTATGGATGACTAACCACGGTTTTGATCTGCAGGCTAAAGCGTACACAACAAGAGTTGGTTCAGGTCCTTACCCGACAGAACTCTAGATGAAGCGGGTGAAGATCTTCGATCAGCTGGACATGAATATTGCACCACAACTGGCCAGCCTCATCATTGTGGTTGGCTAGATCTGGTTGCACTTAAATATTCTTGTCAAATCAATGGTTTCTCAGCACTTAATTTGACAAAACTTGACGTACTTTCTGGGTTATCTCGAATTAGGCTTGGGGTAGCCTATAAAGGGCCTGATGGAAATGTGTTGAAATCTTTTTCTGTGGACCTTGACCTTCTGTAAAAAGTAGAGGTACTTTCCATTCAATTCAAAGCCATGGATCTCAATTACTTAACGGGCAACTTAAAATAGTATGCTTCTGTAATTATTATGTATGAGTATTGCAAGTATCGTGAAAAACATTTTGTGATGCATAACAGTTGAAAAAAGGGAACATCAGGCATAATAAGTGAAAAAATATTGTGACTAGATGTCAGGCCAACATCTACAAGCCTGTGTTTTGATCTTTAGATTATACGAATAGTATGGTTCACTTGGCGCAAATATGGCCAGAAACAAATTATGGGAGATGAACATCCTCGATATTAATCTTCTCAACTTTACACCGTCTTCCAAAATTAAGCTTTTGTATTTCTTTAACGACAGTTAAACTAATGATCTACAGATTGTAATGAACTTACAATTTTTATTACAAATGTACCTATGAGAGAGACCGAGGGTGCAAGGCAAAAAATATTGCGCAAAGGCCCAATGGCAATACTTTTGTATTTCACATAAAGTTGAGTGGGGTCCACACCTGCCAACAGAATAATCTGTTTGCACCCCACTCAATCTCTGAGATTCAGAGTTCAAATACTAATCCCAATTCAAGAACTCCAACCACTCTTATCGTTGGGACGGATTCCAACCTTCAATCAAATATTACTTCTGCAGGCAATACCATTTCTACAGGAAAATTTCTAATTCCAGGCTCACCTGCACCTTGGTTTGCAGTAGATGATGTTGTTGTCCTCCAAGAGCAAAGTCAGAGTTTTACTGGCTTTGGAAAGTTCCTATCTTGTTCACTCTATGTGGATTCATCAACATACAACGCAATGCAATTCACCTGCCCTTCTGCAGGTCAAGGATACAACAATTTGCAAGGTAGTGAGAAAGAGACTTCAGCTGACTTAATTCCTTGTCATCAACAGAACTTATATTCATCGACACTCATCAGGGGATTAGAAAGCAATGTGGGTTCATCAGCACATAGTACCATGCCCTACACTACCCATTTTGCCGATCAAATATACAGCTTGCAAGGAAGTGAGAAAGGGACTTCGGCCGATTTAATTCCCTATGGTCAACAAGCGAATCCACGTTCCCCAATTCATGGTGGACATTGACCTTCTGCAAAAAGTAGAGGTACTTTCCTTTCAATTCAGAGCCATGGATCTCAATTAATTAATGGGTAACTTAAAATAGTATGCTTCTATAATTATTATGTATGAGTATTGCAAGTATCTAGAAAAACATTTTGTGATGCATAACAGTTGAAAAAGTGAATGTCAGGCATAATAAGTGAAAAAATATTGTGTCTAGATGTTAGGTCGGCATCTACAAGCCTATGTTTTGATCTTTAGATTATACGAATAGATATATTGTTCAAATCCATAATCAGTAGAATAGTACCTTGTAGGCAACAACTAAATGAAACATATTTGTTTGTACCATGGAGGCAACAATTACATTAATGTCAGCGTATCTGATGTTGTATGCTTAAGCTTCACATCCTTGTGAGGTTTAATCAGACAGCTTCATTTACGATGATCATTATATCGAGTGCTATGCTGCAATCTCTACCTTTAAAAAATCATAAATCCACTATCTTAGTACTCTACATTGTATATGTATGAATTATTTTTCTAAAACTCACAGAAAGCTTGTTTTCATTGAGGCTTTCACCCCCATAATTTTCTCCTCTTCAACCTTTGACCCTCAAATTGTTCTTGACAACACATTTCTGCATTCTTTTGACTAATAAATTTCATGGATCTAACTGTTAGTTTTATTTTATTTGGTCATTTGTGTTGGACCTGCTACCAGTTTGAGTCTCTCTTGGTATATAGTTTTATTTGTATCTTTGTAGATAATATTCTTCATATGCCATATTCCTTTTTCCTTGCAGTTTGTTTTTAAAATTTTGTCATGTCAAGGTTATTTGAAATCTTGTTTCCTTGAGAAAGTTTCTCATTTCAAACTCAAATTTTGATAAAAGACTTTTTCTCTTCTCTGGTACCCAATTCTAATATAACTTGGTCACATACAGGTTATTTATGAAGATCTGCCTGGATGGCAGGCTGATATATCTAAAGTGAGAAGCTATCAAGACTTACCATCTGCTACTTGCCTCTATGTGGAAAGGATCGAGAGTTTACTTGGAATACCAATCGATTATATTGGTGTTGGGCTAGGCCGTGATGCTTTAATAGTGAAGTAATAGGATCAACAGATTTTAAATTCATCCCATGGAATTTGCTGTCCAAGAAGCAGGTCAAAAACATGCATGGGAACTTTTAATGGCCTAACATTCCCTGTGTCATTTTTGGCTTTTGTGACTTTTTTATATCAGTCCCTTGTCCAAAACACTTTGGTTAGTCTAAGCAGGAATAAATTCAAGAAATTATAAGCTCTTGTTTTCTACAATGCATGAGCGCTTGGTGACAGAGAGGTATTAGTAATTCGTCACTGCGAAACTAAAAAAAGGGTACGTAACCAACAAATCATACTACCGTATCTCAAGAAAAAGCAGCAACTAAAAACAGAAAATATACTAATGCATATATAGTTTACTTTCATGATAATGATGTGTTTTCAGCTATAAAACACTGTTTGTAATGGCTGGTAAAATTCAGCTAGTGCAATTGTGTTGGATAATGAAATTTTCCATCATCTCTTGATTTTCTGCCACTATTTCACCACTCGTTGATACACTCACAATGTTTCTAGCTGATATTTTCAATATTCTTCGAATTAGTGTCCAGTTAATGCCCAAGGGTCGTAAAAAGGAATGTCAAGCATGTATTAAAAGGTTCATGATGATAATGGGTTCCATGACCAGTGAAGGTACCATCCGAAGATCTTTCTGTCTTTTTCTTTCCGATCTTCAAATAGAGAAGGAATCAAATTGCACTGTGGTGAAAATTAGCGTGTGCAAAAGTATTCTATTTTAGGTAAAAGATGGGTTGATCATCTGAATGGTCAGTTTTTGGTTTGGAATGAGGAAGTACAATCTAATGAGGGGCTTGAAAACATTTTAGACACTACAAATTTTTTTTAATGATATTTTGATTATATCAAAACTAGATTTATCGTTCACTTAACTGCCAGAAAATTGTTATTATTTTGACGTAGTATCTGATTTGAAAAATGGGAATCGTCAAGTGTTTTTAGACCTTTCAACTAAAAAACCAAATTCTTGGAGACCCTTGAACGAAAGGTATTTTTGGTTCTAGACCTTGGAGACCCTTGAACTAAGACTAGGGTTTCATTATTGGTACATCTCTAGGTTTGGAGTTATTAACATGTTTCCTCATGTCCTAGAAATACAAATTCTTAGATAACATGAAGTAATTTTAGTTAATACTTTCAAAGTACTTTTGGTTCTAGACTTTGGAGACCCTTCAACTAAGATTAGGGTTTCATTATTGGCACATCTCTAGGTTTGAGGTTATTAACATGTTTCCTCATGTCCAAGAAATACAAATTCTTATATAAGATAAAGTAATTTTAGTTAATACATTGGAACCAAGTAAAGTGGTAAATCTTTATTATTATTATTGTATTTTTAATTTATTTTCTTATGAATTATATTTTAGAAGTATTTTACAATTTTGTTATATGTGTATTCAATATTTTATTTTTTTTTTTAAGTTTTTATAGGGTTTAATTTTTTTTTTTTATTTCGATTTTTCTCATCTCTTTTTTTTTAAACTCTTTAATTCCTGTTTGATATGATGATGTGATTTAATGATGATATTTTAATGACTTTTTGCTACTTCTTTCTTCTTTTTTCTTTTTACTTGCCCTTTATATTATTTCGAAGACATTATTTAAATATTTATTTTCTTTTAAATATTTTATAATGTGATTTAATGATGATATTTTAATGACTTTTTGCTTCTTCTTTTTTCTTTTTACTTCCCATTTATATTATTTTGAAGACAATATTTAGATATTTATGCCATAAGGTGTTTCCCTCTGAAGTGAACTTCCCTAAAATCCACTTGTCATTCCTGTGTGCCATTAAATTATGTGTTGGATGATTAGAAGATTGTTAATCGTTTGATCAAGGGAAGGTAGTTGAGTGGTTGCAATTGTTCATGATATTTGAATCAGTTGCAAACCCTCGCCTAAATGCTTCTAGATCGGAGCCTGAAAGATTTGCATGGGGTACCATTTTCGTCTTCTCCACTCTTACTTCCCGTGCTGCCCGCCAGACCTCTGAAATGGGCTCCATCGAATCTCTGGGGAAAATTTTATCCATGTCTTTCCTTAATGTAGAAATGAGATCCGGATCAAATAAGGTCAGAGATGAATCGTCTGACGACGAATGCTTCATCCAAATGGTTTTCGTGATTGAATCTACCATCCAAATGGTTTACGTGATTGAATCTGCAAGAGTCGAAGGCAAATCCGCCCCAAGAGGAAGAAAATTCGTTGAAAAATCCATTGTTGTTGTCATAATTTTTCTTCAGATTCATGTTGGGTGTTGCTGAAGATGCCTGCAAATTTTCGTTTCCAATTTTTACGCTAGGGGTAACCTTCTGCCTTTGACTAGACCCATTCCACAGTTTGGAGCTATTTTGCATCAGAAAAATGATGCTTTTGTTGGTAATCCAGGTCTTTGTGGTCACCCACTGACAAATTTATTTTCAATTCCTTCAACACTCTCAGATCCTCCAAAAATCAATTCACCTTCAGCAATTGCAGCCATGCCTGTTATCAACAAGGGAAAAGGTCTGAGTAAAGGCACCATAGCTGCCATTGTAGTTGGTGATTTTGCAAGGATAAGCCTCCTTTGAGCCACCCTAACTTCAATAATGATAGCTGCCTGTAAGATTGAGGTAGATACAATATTTAGACCGCCTATTTATCCCTTTCGATTCAGCCAACTAACTATGCCTTTTACAAGAGGGAATAACTTCTGTACGTATGAAATAATTGGGCTTCAAGAGACCCTTCTTTGTTTCGGTTCAACCCCCTTACCAAATAAGTAACCTTGGGCGTCTCTGTTATGATGTCACCATATATAAAAGACAACATACGTTATTATGCTCTAGCGCATTCGCTTACTCATTCTATTCCATTTGCTGCTTCCCTGCTACGGCTTCCTGGCTCCCTAGGAACCAACGAGCTAGGGGGAGAGCCCGACCAACAGAAAGAGACAGACTGGAAATCAGATCATTAGCCCCACCCACTAAGTGGTATCCACTATCCATCTATTTTCCCGGGCTAACATATACTATCTATTCCTTTCTATCCCCTGGCCTCCTTTCCCCGAGCTGATACACTTCCAGCGCGCAGTTTTTATGTACCGTTACTGGGGAACAAGAAGAAACAAGGAGTCAGAGGATGGGCCTAATACCAGGAATATTCAGTTGGATGACAATGGAGACTGTTCTTCCAGTTCGGGTAGAGTTGGATGGCTCTACCTTAACAAAGTTAATGAGAGCTCAGATGGAAGTGTCTCAGATAACGGAGATCAACAGAAAGGAACTTTTGTGACATTAAACAGAGATCTTAACATGCAATTAGATAAGCTACTCAGAGCCTCTGCACATATATTGGGTGCCAGTGGTTATACTATATTGTATAAGGCAGTTCTAGAAGATGGGCTGACTTTTGCAGTAAGGCAACTTGGTGATGGTGGTTTGGAAAGGTAAAAGGATTTTGAAGCAGAAGCTAAAGAAATCGGTAGGGTTAAACATCCCAACATTGTTCACCTCCAAGCTTTCTATTGGGGTATAGAGGAAAAATTGTTGGTTTATGACTACATTCCACATGGAAGCTTGGAAAATTCCTATTATGGTGGGTTCTCTTGTTCTCTTTTTTCCATTTCATGTATATTTGCAGGAAATCTCGTTCAATTCGTTTCTACATGGTTGTTTTTTATTTTTTTTTACAAAGATAGCCCTTCAATCGCTTGCATATTATGAGTTTCGTATGGATTCAACGATCTCCCCTCTTTAGCTACTGTTGGTAATCACAAGCCTACATATTATGATTTCTTCTAACCAAGCTAATCCTTGGGGCTATCTCTGCTATATTGTTATCAACTAACCTTGGTGGCATTTTATATTATAGTGAATATTCATTTGCTATTATTCCAAATAGTCTACAGGCTTATTCAGAAGTATTCCACTGGCTTGGTAATTGCACAAGTCCCTGAAATTAAAGCCATCACCAGTAAGGCTGATTTCTCCATGCCTTTTAGAATGACCATGTATGAAACTGTAGACCTTGAAGGTCTTTTCTATATTTTCTGAAGGATACAAACACCGAGAATAAGAAAATGAAGGAAAGTGGAAGTTGCAAGTTGTTTATTCCTTTAGGGTTATTTTTCTATATATTCTTACGGGGAAGCCACCTTCAGATAAGGATTTTGTAGCATGGGGTCAAAAATTTGTTGATGACAAGCATCACCTTTTGTGCATCATAGATCCTACTCTTCGACCAGAGGTTGAAGGAAGGGAAGAAATCTTAGTGTCTATGGGGATTGCATTGAATTATGCTTCTGTTTCCCCTCAAAAGAGACCATCAATGAAGGAGGTATTGCATTTTCTAGAAACAATACCATCATCCACAACCGATTAAGCAATTCTTTCTTCCTACGTAGCATCCTTTCTTTGACATAAGTTGGACAGAGATGAGGACTTACACCCACATTCCATATTCAACAACTCTACTTAGACATTGACATAACTCATATAGAAACCTCTATGATTGGGACTCAGCAACAGACAAACTTTGTTGTCAACTCATCTGCTTATGAAATGGCCAAAGTCTTCTTAAAAATTTCAATATTTCTACAGTTGAGGATTGTAGCAAAGCTCAGGGATCAAACTTAACTCCATGCTTATGAGGCATCCTCATTGCCATGGTTTACTTGTAGCTCATTCTCAGTTTTAATGGGAAGGTGATATATGATGTTTTGTTGTAGTGGCAGGGGATGGATTTTAATTGTTGGTTGGACCAAAAGAAATTGATGCAAATCAATATTGAAAATTAGATTTATTGGTTCCGCTATACTTTGCATATACAAAGAAGAAACTGCTCTTTTTTCAAGTTAGAATATTTATATATACATGTTCATCTCAGCAACAAATGATAATTTATCAAAACCATGAGAATGCTACACAGCTTCCTTCATAAGCCTTCTTAGGAAGACCATGAAATAAGACAAGTGACCCTATGCTTGTATTTGTATCTTATTCTACATAACATCTTCTTACTTAACTGGAGAACAATTAGCTGCAGTGTTTATATCAGTTTCTATGGAATGTTTCTGTTGTTATATATTGAAAAGTTCCATTATACCATATTCCTAGTAAGCCATATTTTATTGATGATTGCATTAATTACTTCAGTTTGGAGACTGATCACATCATAATGACTCAATTAATTACATTACAACATTGGGATATTGTGTTGCATCATAACAGTATGGATTGAACTGATGGGAAAATTACATTGTATTGTTATTGTTTTGCATATTATGAGTTTCTTATGGATTCCACAATATCCCCTGTTTAGCTATTGTTGGTAATCACAATCTTGCATATTATGAGTTCCTTATGGATTCCACACTTTTCCCCTGTTTAGCTACTACTAGTAACCACTAGATATTCAATGACATTTGATCCTGAGAATTCCTTGAGCATTTGCACTAAAGCATCTTCTAACCAAGCTAATCCTTCAGACGATCTTTGCTATATTGTTATCAACTAACCTTGGTGGCATTAGATATTATACTGAATTTTCATTTGCTATTATTCCAAATAGTCTGCAGGCTTATTCAGAAGTATCCCACTGGCTTGGTAATTGCTCAAGTCCCTGAAATTGAAGACATCACCAGTGAGGCTGATTTCTCCATGCCTTTTAGAATGACCGTGTATGAAATTGTAGACCTTGAAAGTCTTTCCTATATTTTTTGAAGGATACAAACACCAGGAATAAGAAAATGAAGGAAAGTGAAAGTTGCAGGTTTTTTTGGCACAAGCATCATAGATGTGAATGAAGGTTGTTACATCAAAGAACTAAAGAGCGATTATACAAGATCCCCATCTCTACATAAGCAAGGAGAGCTAGAATATAGTGTTTGGTTCCAACTTCAAGAAATATAACTTTGAAAGTGAAAACAAGAAGTTTAGGAATAGGAATCAACTTTCTGTGATGTGTCAAATTATTTTGGATTCTTCATCTTTGCTACTTCATATAAGAATTTATTAAAGATAACAATATCTGTGAACCTTGTTCAAATTTTGGATTCTGCAGAGTCTATCCCTGTTTTCATGAAAGGAAGTTTGTTCATGGAAATGTTAAGCCAAGCAACATCCTTCTGGGCTATGACATGGAGCCATACATAGCAGATTTTTGGCTAGAAAAGTTATTGGACACTGCTAGTGTCAAGCATAGCAGCTCTACTATCAACCTAAGGAACCTTGAAGGTATATTTTCAGGGAGAAAATGCTCCACTGGCTCCCGCAATAACCTGCAAACAACACCTGATTAGCTGGGTAGTCCAGGCACATCCAAGAACTTTGTATCTCCTTGTCAAGCCCCAGAGGCATTGAAAACTCTCAAGCACAACCAAAGGTGGGATGTTTATTCCTTCGGGGTTATTTTTCTGGAGATTCTTACGGGGAAGCCACCATCAGATAAGGATTTTGCAGCATGGGGTCAAAACTTTGTTGATGACAAGTATCGCCTTTTGTGCATCATAGATCCTACTCTTCGACCAGAGGTTGAAGGAAGGGAAGAAATCTCAATGTCTGTGGGGATTGCATTGAATTTTGTTTCTGCTTCCCCTCAAAAGAAACCATCAATGAAGGAGGTATTGCATTTTTTGGAAAAAAATGCCATCATCCACAACCGATTAACCAATTCTTTCTTCCTATGTAGCATCCTTGCTTTGACATAAGTTGGACAGAGATGAGGACTTATACCCACATTCCATATTCAACAACTCTACTTAGACATTGACATAACTCATATAGACACCTCTATGATTGGGACTCAACAATAGACAAACTCTGCTGTCAACTCAGCTGCTTATGAAATGGCTAGAGTCTTCTTAAAAAATTCAATATTTAGGCTGATAGGCCTTCCTTTGAGTGAGCTTTTCATCTACACTTTGTTTCTATGTTTGATAGTTGGCGTGCACCTTCAACTGGCATATGGTTGACATCTATCGTGCAACTTCATTTCTATTTCTCCTCTTCAGCTTTCTGCCCTTCTTGTTTTCTTCCACGACCATTTTTGTTCCTCTTATTTCCGCTTTTTACTCTTCCTGTTCTCTTCCACACCCTGCTGTAATAATGTTTTCGTGTTGTTCCACTAATAGCTGCAATAATGTGTTCCATTTCTGCTATGCAATCTATTGTGCACGACCTACTATGTTGTATGGATCAATTTCAAGAAAAAACTGACAACGCAAATTGACAGAATAGGGGGCGTAAACCCTACTTGGAACGACAAGGCCATATTCAGAGTGGAAGAGAGTTTTCTCCACTGTGAAACCTCTGCTGTGATGATGGAGATATATTGCATGGGTTGCCTCAGGGATACCCTGCTAGGCACTGTGAGGGTCTTGCTTTCCACTCTCCTAAAGGGATACAGGAGCACATATTTCAGTGGGATGAGTTTCTTGGCACTTCAGGTCCGTCGTCCTTCTGGTCACCCACAGGGAATTCTCAACCTTGGCACCATGATTCTTGATGGAGTAGATCTTCACAGAATGAACAGATTCATCCCTGCAACTGGGGGGCTGTGGGTTTCAGAGATTCAATGGGGAATCCTGTCCAACCTAGGCCTTCATTTGTGGGAAGATTATTGTCCATTAAACCTAATAATGTTGTTGAAGCCCAAGAACAACAATCCCATTTTCAAGACTTCAACAGTAGTGCATGCAAAGAATAGGGAAAAGATCAAGAAAAGTAGAAAGATGGTGGTGAGATGGTTGAGAAGGAGAAGAAGAAAGTTGTTGGCTGCTATCAGATTCTCATGACCCCAAAATTTAAAAGGAATAAAGTTGGATTGAGGAATGGGGCTGCAAAAATTCATCTCAGTCCATCTGACAATAACATCTGCACCAAGGAAGATCAAGATCTGACTCTGGCTTACAACAAAGAAATAGAAATTTATGCATAGTGTTATCATCAATAATATTATTGTTCCAGAATACGTTGGTTTTCTATTATTATATTCTTCGTGGAAGTGCCTTGAATTCCTAGTTGATTCATGAAGTGCTTATTATGGCATACATAAATATTTTGAAAATCACGAGCCACTGTGGATGAAACACTGGTTTATGTAAAAGTTTGAATATATATATGAATCTGAAAAGGGCAAGTTCAGTGCCTTCAGTCTACTACTTCGATATATATTCTTAGCCTATGTGGATGAAACATTGGTTTGTGTAAAAGTTTGAATAGATGTGAGTCTGAATTTTGTAATGGGCATGTTTAGTGCCTTTAGTTTGCTACTTTGATAGATACTCTTAGCCACTGTTGATCACACATTGGTTTGTTTAAAAATTTGAATAGATATATAAGTCTCAAATGGGCAAGTTCAGTGCCTTTAGTCTGCTACTTTGATATATACTCTTAGCCACTGTGGATAAAATATTGGGTTGTCTAGAAATTTGAGTAGATATATGAGTGAATTGAGCAAGCTCAGTGCCTTCAGTCTTTCATATATACTACCCTTAGCCATTGTGGATGAAATATTGGTTTATGTAAACATTTGAATAGATATATCATATATGAGTCTGAAATGGGCAAATTCAATGCCTTCAGTCTGCTTCTTTGATATATATAGAGTATATATATTTGTTTATAGGATGATCACTGCATTTTTAACTTATGTCCTTCATTAATCAAATCGATCTTTCAAGGACACAATAGGCTTTCCTAATCTTGAATAAAATGGTCCGTCCATATTAAGCCATAAGGATGAAAACCAAGTGAGATAATAATTAGCTGATGCAAGTGACTATTGTTGAAAAATATTTCTAACTCTCATTTTACTTTTACATTATTTTATAATCAAGAAAATGTGGGAAAGAAGGCTATATTACAAGCCCATTAGATGAAGTTGGGTAGATTCTATGGTTTGAAACTAACTCAACCAAAATTTTCTACAATGTTTTTATCAATATGAAAGCCTGAGAAGATAGGTGCAGGTGAAGCAATGGAGTTTTGAAATGGGTATATTTTATAGTCTAACACTAACAACCAAAATTTTCTACATTGCTTTTATCAATGTGAGAGCCTGAGAAGATAGGTGCAGGTGAAGCAAAGGAGTTTTTAAATGGGTAGATTTTATAATCTAAAACTAACTCAAGCAAAATTTTGTAAATTGTTTTTATGAATATGGGAGCTTGAGACTACAGGTGCAGGTGAAGTAATGGAGTTTTGAAATGGAAATCACAACAATAAAATTCTAAAATGAAACAACAAAAGGATTTGGTACAAATTTGTTTTTGTTTGTTCCATTATTGTTGTATCTATCAATGGGTTTTTCTGCTTCTTGTCTTTGATCATGACCATTTGGGGTGGCCTTCTGCACCAATTTCCATCTGCTTTCATCATCATGAGCTAGAGAGTCTATGATGTGTTTTATCTTATAGGTCAGTTCTATACAATGTTTAGATTTCAAAAGATTTCATTCATGACATTTCTTCTCCTGTAATTTCAATCAGGGTGGTCTCTGAATATTGTGTTTCCTTGTGCAGTAAATTCACTCTACATCATGGGGGAAGCTTACACATAGTTGGAGATTAACATCATCTCAGCTCAAGATCTGAAGGAGATGCATATTTTTGGCATGATACAGACCTACTGTGTTGTATGGATCAATTTTGAGAAAAACCTGACGACGAAAATTGACAGAACAGGGGGCGCAAACCCTACTTGGAATGACATGGCCATATTCAAAGTGGAAGAGAGTTTTCTCCGTTGTGAAACCTCCGTTGTGATGATGGAGATATACTACATGGGTTTCCTCAGGGATACCCTCCTAGGCATTGTGAAGGTCTTGCTTTCCACTCTCCTCAAGGGCTACGGGAGCACAGATTCTAGTGGGATGAGTTTCTTGCCACTGCAGGTCCGTCGTCCTTCTGGTCACCCAAAGGGAATTCTCAACCTTGGCAGCATGATTCTTGATGGAGTAGATCTTCATAGAATGGACACATTCATCCCTGCAGCTAGGGGGGCTGTGGGTTCCAGATATTTGATGGGGAATCCTATCGAATCCAGGCCTTTGTTTGTGGGAAAATTGTTGTCCATTAAACCTAATAAGGTTTTTGATGCCCAGGAATAGCAATCCCGCTGTGAAGACTACAACAGTAGTGCATGCAAGGAACAGGGAAAAGATCAAGAAAAGCAGAAATATGGTGGTGAGATGGTTGAGAAGGAGAAGAAGAAAGTTGTTGGTTGCTATCAGATTCTCATAGCCCCAAAATTGAAAAGGAATAAATTTGGATTGAGGAATTGGGCTGCAAAAATTCATCTCAGTCCATCTGACAGTAACATATGTGCCAAGGAAGATCAAGATCCTGCTCTGGCTTACAACAAAGCAATAGAAATTTATGCATAGTGTTATCATCAATAATATTATTGTGCAAGAATACGTTGGTTTTCTGTTATTATATTCTTTGTGCAAGTGCCTTCAATTCCTAGTTGATTCGTGAAGTGCTTATTATGGCATACATAAATATTTTGAAAATCACGAGCCAATTTGGATGAAACACTGGTTTATGTAAAAGTTTGAATAGATATATGAATCTAAAAAAGGGAAAGTTCAGTGCCTTCAGTCTGCTACTTTGATATATATTCTTAACCTATGTGGATGAAGATTGGTTTGTGTAAAAGTTTGAATAGATATGAGTCTGAATTTTGCAATGGGCATGTTCAGTGCCTTCATTTTGCTACTTTGATAGATACTCTTAGCCACTGTGGATCACACATTGCTTGGTTTAAAAATTTGAATAGATATATAAGTCTCAAATGGGCAAGTTCAGTGCCTTCAGTCTGCTACTTTGATATATACTCTTAGCCATTGTGGATGAAATATTGGTTTGTGTAGAAATTTGAGTAGATATATGAGTGAATTGGGAAATTTGAGTGCCTTCAGTCTTTGATATATACTACTCTTAGCCACTATGGATGAAATATTGGTTTATGTAAACATTTGAATAGATATATCATATATGATTCTGAAATGGGCAAATTTAGTGCCTTCAGTCTGCTGCTTTGATATATATAGAGTATATATATTTGTTTACAGGATGATCACTACCTTTTTAACTTATGTCCTTCATTAATCAAATCGATCTTTCAAAGGCACAATAGGATTTCCTAATCTTGCGGAAAATGGCTGTCCATATTAAGCCATAAGGATGAAAACCAAGCGAGATAATAATCATCTGATGCAAGTGACTATTGTTGAAAAATATTTCTAAATCTCATTTTACTTTGACATTATTTTATAATCAAGAAAATGTGGGAAAGAAGGCTATATTACAAGCCCATTGGATGAATTTGGGGTAGATTTTATGGTTTGAAACTAACTCAACTAAAATTTTCCACATTGTTTTTATCAATATGAAAGCCTGAGAAGATAGGTGCAAGTGAAGCAATGGAGTTTTGAAATCAATGAAGGAGATATTGCATTTTCTAGAAAAATGCCATCATCCACAACCGATTAACCAATTCTTTCTTCCTATGTAGCATCCTTGATTTGACATAAGTTGGACAGAGATGAGGACTTACACCGACGTTCCATATTCAACAGCTCTACTTCTACATTGACATAACTCATATAGACATCTCTATGATTGGGACTTAGCAACAGACAAACTCTACTATCAACTCAGCTGCTTATGAAATGGCCAGAGTCTTCTTAAAAATTTCAATATTTCTACAGTTGACGATTGTAGCAAAGTTCAGGTATCAAACTTAACTCCATGCTTATGAGGCATCCGTGTTCTCACAGTTTACTTGCAGCTCATTCTCAGTTTTAATGGGAAGGTGATATATAGTGTATTATTGTTGTAGTGGCAGGGGGTGGGTTTTAATTGCTGGTTGGGCCAAAATAAATTGATGCAAATCAATATTAAGTAGTTATTGACAATTTTTCCCACTGAGTTCCCTGAGGTCGAGTATATATGCTTTCCTTTCTTATCAAATAATATTGATGATCAAAGAGTATTGATCCCTTTTCAATAGGAGTAGCATGTGAAGTGTCAGTTTTGTAAAGAAGATTCTTTTTATTATTAATAAAAATATAGATAGTTAGTTTCATTTTAAAGGGTTATAAATATGAGTTATAAATACAAGACTTAAAACGTTGTAAATATTTCAAGGGTTTTAAATATGAGTTATTAATTGTTTTTACTCAAAACCTGATAAATAGCAATTTAGCAATTTCTTTTTAATTGACTGACTCAAATTCACGTTTCTTTAGGTTGAAGGTAAACCCACTAAAGTGGAAAAAATTGTGATTCCAATAATTAGAGGGATTGTCATCATGGGGTGATAAGAAATTTAATATACAAGAAGAGGAGGTAGTAGTAGATTCTAAATAAATTAGCAATGCAACAACATAAATGTTTGCAACAAATTTAGAGAGATCGACCTTGTTGAATAATGCACACACTACATGGATAATGGATTTCCGCACTTTATGCCTTACGACATTTTCTTTGCAACATCTGGTGCAAATGCTAGTATTAGTTCTCTCATTTCAAGTGAATATTGTCAAAATGATTGCTTGAAACATATGGATTTCAAGTTTGCATTGGAGAAAGGGATGAGATATTTGTCAATCAATAAAAGCATGAAAAAATCATTTATAGTGGGGTGCATACAATCTACATTGTCAAGTTATGATTATCATATTGGGTCTTTACTTATCTGCAGAAAGTCTTTCAAAAATTTTCATTCAGTTAGTAATTTTCATCTATCAAGAATCCAAGAAAATTGGGAAAAGGATCCCACATTTTATTCAAAACTATGTCATAAACAACAATTTGGGCCATTCTCAAATATTGCAATGTCATAGATGAAGGACTTATTTTCAAAGCATGGAGAGTGTATGCCAAATAGAGACACAATACATATTCTAGATAATTTCTCAAGATCAGAAATCTACAACTTATACAAAGAATATGCAGAAGGTGTTGAAGAAATTGGTTGATTTATTACATATCAATATTTTGTGAAGGTATGGAAGAAATAACTCAACAATGTATGTATTCCTATGAAGACAAGGATGAGGGTTTGAAGCACATGTACTTCTCTTAAATAAAAAAGGGATAAATGTCAAGGGGTAGAAAGAGGTAAGAATTCATAACATTATTTTTTTAAATTGTATGGTCATCAACTATGAAAACATATTTAAAATGGCTTTATTTTATGTTATGTGTAGATTCCATTGTCAAAGTGCTTCAAGAGCATCGTGAACAACAAACAAGTGAAGGAAACATTTGTACAAGAATCCAAAAAAGTGTTATGATAATCCAATTAAATATTTGGGTTTGATAATTGATGGTATGGACTAGAAGAAAACACTTCTACCACATTTTGTTTGCACACCCAAAAATTTAGAAGAGGAAAACTTTATTCAGTTTCACTTGGTCGGTTGTATGGTCTTCAATGGGAAAATGTTGCCAAAGGTATAATTCACAGCTCCAAATATTCATAATAATGCAAATCTGACAATAACCATAATTCATTATGTGCTTTCTCATTGGTATGGTAATCTTCCTGAAGTTTTGTATCTATAAGTGTACAACACTTGTCGTGAACAAAAAAATCATATTGTTTTTAGATATCTAAACATGCTTGTTGAATTGAGAATTTTTCAGAAGGTAAAGGTTAATTTCCTTCTCATTGGGTACACTTATGACCATATCGATCACATGTTCAGTTGTTTTTCAGTCACATTGAAGAGGAAGGATGTTGGGAGCTTGCCTTAGTAATTGAATGTATTAATAAGTCACACATGAAAGAGCCTATTTTTCATGTGTTGGAAGAAATTGTTGACATGAGAGGGTTTATTTTGGGATCGCATGGTGAAGAGAAATGCATTGAACAACTTAATGACATTAGATTCCAACATCAATTTTGTATCAAAAAAATTGATGGGAAAACACTAATATGGGGCACGAAGTATTCAACTACTGCAGAATGGGTGTCGTCATCAAGCTTGAGATTTTTTAAGTCCATTCTAGATCATCCAATATTTGCATCAAATATATTGTTATTTTAATCAGTTGTTGAAGTTCATAATGCATGTAGGAAAAAGAGATATATAAATTATTTTGATTGCCTGGAAGAAATAAAACAATGTATTAGATATACATATGAGTTTGTTGATATTGTTGATTCAATTTGATGGGAGTCATCTTTTAATAATCAGGGTTATATCATTTCAAGAAAAAAAAATGAATATATACTTTTGAAAACTCCATTTATTTGGCCATAAAAAGTGTCAAATTAGTATGAGGAAAGAAACATTGTTGAACAATAAAAATCTCAAGGTATTATTAATTCTTCATAGGTAGAGGAAAGATAAATCTATGTTGGTTCTAGAAGATCTTGTACACAACATGAAGACATGGAAGACCTTCATAGGGCTTCAGTATAGGATAGTAAGGAGGGTTTCATGATCACAATGCTAGGATATGGTGATGCCAATGACTATCCATTCTAGCTTGCTAAGGTTATAAAGGTCATTACAAAAAATGAAGATGTTTTAGGTGTTGAAGTACATTGGTATTTCACAAATACACACACATTCAATGGTGCATACAATCTAGAGATGGTAGTTGATAAAAAAATAGTGGAAAGACAAAAAAAAGTGTACAAATATAAATCTGCATTGCACAAACCTCTTAAAATTGGAGGATGTTGACATACTTGTTTATGAATTCAATTTAAAAAAAGAGGGACTCTCTTCACTCCAAGATAATAGAAATTTTGAAAAGGTTACTACCAGAAGAAACAATGTTGAGATGGGAGTCTGTTGAACCCAGTCATAGATCTAGAAGAATTTTGAAACCTGAAATGGTGGGAATGCATGTGGACTTAGATGGGGCACTAGTTGATGAAAGAGAAGAATATGGAAGATCTTCATCTTAATCGAGTCATTCATCTAAAGATGTGAATTCTGATGGTGTGCAAGAAGATATGAGTGATTTTGAATAATTTTCTAAGAAGGTTTTATATAACTCATGTTTCCATGGTATTTTGAAATAAAAATTTTGATTTCCATATGATGTTAACTGAAGATATGGGTCATTTTTATGTTTACTAGATTATAAGTTTTAATTACGATGAGTTTTACTATTTAAATATCCACAATGCAACAATAACTTAGAGATATAACTTATGTTTCATTCAATCTATAAGTATTGATATTTTGATTAATTTAGTCATGTAATTTGTTCATAATGTCATGGTTTAAATGTGTTGAAAACTTAGAGTTTTTTTATTATTCTAGGGTTAAATTTTTTTCATTTTTTCTATCTTTAATGTTATGGTTGAAAACAATTATAATGTTAGCGATCTTTAGTGTCATGTTATTATATGTTTAACGACATGGATGAAAACTGTTGGAATTTTAATGTGTTTTAGTTCCCATTATTTTATATTTAATGCCATTACTAAAAAATGTTGAAATTACACCTGGGAAAGAAAATTATCATTCTACCAAAAACATTAGCCTTTTTCATTTATTTTGCACAAAAAAAATTGGTTTTTATTGCCATTTTTTAAACATGTTGAAAATAAACCCTACAAAAAACGAAACATCATTCCAGAATATACAATTTTAGTTTTTTGGATTTCTTTTCTAGTTTTTTTGGGTTTTTTGGTTAGAGTTCACATTTTGAGTTTACATTCCCGTTTCAAAGTTTACATTGTTTTGGAGAGGAATAATTTGGCTCAGCAAGTGGATACAGGAAAGAATGTGGAAGATGAAATCTTGTTATAGATATTATAAAATCGAATGTGATGTTTGCGCTAACTTGGTCATTAAAGATTTGTGTTTGTAGGACTGAATTGGTAGAAGCTATCATAACAAGTAATCTATTTCAAAGGAAATGGAGCAGGAAAGGCTCTTAGATGAAAAATAGTGAAACATAACCACACAATAAAACTAATAAGAGTGAGTGATTTAATATGTAGCAGTCGATAGCTTTGAAAGTTGAGGAACAAAAATTATGAAGAAGAGGTTCTACTGCAGAGAACCTAGAGAAGAGAATATACCAAGAGGACTACTTGGTATCGGTGAAAAGTCACAATCTTTTTACAAGAAGGGCTAGTTGTAGTTCACTAGTAGACAAGGATAATTAAGTAAGAGGAAGAGAAGAAGAATATTGTTATTAGTCATAGCAGAGGTTCAAAGGAAAGTCACAAGCAAGAGAAGAAAACTTCCAAAGCAATGAGCGATGAAGGATATGAGGAGGAGATGGTTGGGTGTGGAAAGAACTTAATCATGTGAAGTAGTTTTTATAAGAAAGTCAAGATGACTAGAGTTATGAGTAGAAAGAATGGTATTGAACAAGAAGGTATGCAATAACAAAAATAGATGACAATAATAAGAATAATTCTACAACAATAGTTGTTCAAGGAAGATTGAGCAACGATGTAATGGCTTTTTTTCTAGTTAATTGTGGATTGAATGTTTATTACAAGTAGAAATGAGGAGTGTTTTCCACTGAGGATGATGACGAGGAACCTTGTGGTAGAAAGTGAGGAAGAACATTAGAGTTCTTAGAGGAAGAAGGTGATTCAATTTCATGAAGAAGCCAAAAGAGAAAATAGTTCTTAGATGCATATTTTAAAAGGAGTCAGTAGAAATATCGGGAGAAAACTAGGCATGTAAGAGCTTATTATGGTATTTACAAACAAGTTGATGGAGTTATCTTGTTGTAGTGTCTTGTAAACAACTCACAGTGAGCAAGGGAGAAGATCATATAGGAAGCAAATTTGTGACTACTTAGAGTCATAATAGATGTCCAAAGAGAAGCCATAGAATATCAAGTCACGAAGGACTTGATAGAGAAGTAGCTAAATTAAATTAAAATTGGAGATGATGAGAGGACTACTATTGGAAGAGGAGGAAGACTAGGGTTACAAATGGACCTTATGGAAGAGAGAGAAATGGAATTTATTTCAGGTGAAGCTAAGAGATAGATAAATGCTTAGTAGAGGAAATCTCAAGGGAGTTGAGTTGCATCCATGGAAGAAAGGGTGATGAGCACATGATGAAGCAGATGAAGATTTAATGAGCCACATGAAGATAATAAACTTCATCCAAGGAATTAGTTGGAGGATGACAATGAAAAGAGGAAAGTAGAAAGGTATAATTGACTACATGGAGAGACAACCTATGATGCTGAGGAGATTTTGAGCAATATATTAGAAAAATTGAATAGTTTTGTAGCAAGTAAAGGTCATAGTTAGCAGTAGAAGTAGTAGAAGAAGGTACAAGTTGATTAAATATTTGGTAATATTTTTAAGTTTCATAGTGTAGGAGATAGTAGAGGAAGGTGAGGAGATTTGCATCATCCTAAAGTAAGGAGTGCTCGGAGATTTCTTGAGAAGAGAACTAGGAAGATTGGAAAAGCTTGAACTCAGGAGAAAGTTTGGTGATGTATCATGTAGCAAGGTGGAAAATTATTACTCCAAAGGAATGTTACAACTCATGAGTTGAATTTGTTTGAGAAAACTAGACGGTTATGACCATTAGGTCATATATTTTTGTACCTTGGGAGTCTGATGTAGGTACATAGATGGAGCACAAAGTTTGATGAAGATATGACCAGAGATTTCTAATGTGATGGGATGGTCACATGGTGATGTTGCGTGAAATTTTAAATGTTTTGTATATATTTAATGGGTTTTCTTATTTAGAAGAATTATTTCCTAATGTAAATGTAATTTTCCCATATTTTGTGAGAAGGGGAAATGAACCATCACTTATGACTCATGATTAACCGTGTTAGATTTATTTATAATGAAATGAGTGTTTTAGAAGAGAGTAGGTAGAAGTGAAATATTAGAGAGGAGAAGTTCTATCTCTAGCAGAAGAGGTAGATGTTGAGAACTTGGGTTACACATGCCCATAATGTATATTTTGGCCAGTTTAATGTATGTCTAAATTTGACTAATGATTAGCTTGTTTAGAGGCATATTTTTTGTTTATTTCCTTTTCTTTCCATTATTGATGAATTTGTTTATCTACACTTGTTAAGAATCAAAATGTGTTGAGAGATGTGTCATGGTTCTAATTATATTTATGTAAAATTGATGCTTTGGTTTAAGGGAAATTTTTGGACTGAAATATTCACCCCTTTTTGTGTGAAGTTGTGGTTTAATTTGTTTGTTGTAGTGGTTGTTGAGGTGACTAGAATGTAAGATTGTGAGTCTATGGATGTTTTTAATCACAACTAGAATATGGTATCGAGTGTGAGAGATTATGTGTCTTCAAAGATGTTGTATGTCTGTTCAGAATTAATCCCTATGTTGTAGTTCGTCAAGTATGTGTTGAATGCATTGAAGTCTATCAATATTATTGATACCATGAAATTGTGTTGCTTGTGCTAGTTTATGCAATGTATGTATCATGTGTGGCATGCTTTGCATGTTAAGAAAACCATCCTGTAGCTTATAGGTTTTGCTAGAATGATTCGATTTTCAATGGAAATTTGTACATGCAAGCCCAATCATGATGTGGTTGGTAATGGCCCTTTGGTATTTTGTTTTGAAACTATTAGGATTATTCCTTTCATGCTAATGTAGGGATTCTGTGTAATCCACAGTGAATAGAGTGTTTTCATAGAAAACTAGAGTACATCCCTATTGTGTGTATGTTGTCCAAAACCCTATAGGTTTGGTAAGTGTGAGTTAGAGGTAAATCCCCATGAATAGGGGTGTGTGAGGTTGTGTGTAGTGTTAAGGAGTGACTCAAGCCTATGTAGAGTTGGATGGGAGAAAGGCCAAGTTATTTCAACTACCTTGAAGTCGAAAAGGAACTTTTTTGGAAGTGCTATGAAATTATTTTCCAATGCCTATAGGAGGGTTACAAAAATATTTTCAAATGCCTATAACAAGGAGATAGATGTGTCATGGTTCTAATTATCTTTATGGAAAATTGATGCTTTGGTTTAAGGGAAATTTTTGGACTGAAATATTCACCCCTTTGTGTGTGAAGTTGTGGTTTCATGTGTTTGTTGTAGTGGTTGTTGAGGTGACTAGAATGTAAGATTGTGAGTCCATGGATTTTTTAATCACAATTGGAATATGTTATTGAGTGTGAGAGATTATGTGTCTTCGAAGATGTTGTATGTCTATTCAGAATTAATCCCTATGTTGTAGTGGGTCAAGTATGTGTTGAATGCATTGAAGTCTATCAATCTTATTGAGACCATGAAATTGTGTTGCTTGTGCTATTTTATGCAACGTATGTATCATGTGTGGCATGCTCTACATGTTAAGAAAACCATCTTGTAGCTTATAGGTTTTGCTATCATGATTCGATTTTCAATGGAAATTTGCACATGCAAGCCCAATCATGGTGTGGTTAGTAATGACCCTTTGTTATTTTGTTTTGAAACTATTAGGATTATTCCTTTCATGCTAACGTAGGGATTCTGTATAATCCACAGTGAATAGAGTGTTTTCATAGAAAACTAGAGTACATCCCTATTGTGTGTATGTTGTCCAAAACCCTATAGGTTTGCTAAGTGTGAATTAGAGGTAAATCCCCATGATAAGGGTGTATGAGTTTATGTGTAGTGTTAAGGAGTGACTCAAGCCTATGTAGAGTTGGATGGGATAAAGGCCAAGTTGTTTCAACTACGTTGAAGTCGAAAAGGAACTTTTTTGGAAGTGCTACGAAATTATTTTCCAACACCTATAGGATGGTTACAAAAATATTTTCGAACGCCTATAACAAGGAGATAGATGTGTCATGGTTCTAATTATTTTTATGGAAAATTGATGCTTTGGTTTAAGGGGAATTTTGAACTGAAATATTCACCCCTTTGTGTGTGAAGTTGTGGTTTCATGTGTTTGCTGTAGTCGTTGTTGAGGTAAATAGAATGTAAGATTGTGAGTCTATGGATGATTTTAATCACAACTGGAATATGGTATTGAGTGTGAGATATTATGTGTCTTCAATGATGTTGTATGTCTGTTCGGAATTAATCCGTATGTTATAGTTGGTGAAGTATGTGTTGAATGCATTGAAGTTTATCAATCTTATTGAGACCATGAAATTGTGTTGCTTGTGCTAGTTTATGCAATGTATGTATCATGTGTGGCATGCTCTGCATGTCAAGAAAACCATCTTGTAGCTTATAGGTTTTTCTAGCATGATTCTATTTTCAATGGAAATTTGCACATGCAAGCCCAATCATGGTGTGGTTGGTAATGGCCCTTTGGTATTTTGTTTTGAAACTATTAGTATTATTCCTTTCATGCTAATGTAGGGATTCTGTATAATCCACAGTGAATAGAGTGTTTTCATAGAAAACTAGAGTACATCCCTATTGTGTGTATGTTGTCCAAAACCCTATAGGTTTGGTAAGTGTGAGTTAGAGGTAAATCCCCATGAATAAGGGTGTATGAGGTTGTGTGTAGTGTTAAGGAGTGACTCAAGCCTATGTAGAGTTGGATGGGAGGAAGGCCAAGTTGTTTCAACTACTTTGAGGTCGAAAAGGAACTTTTTTGGAAGTGCTACGAAATTATTTTCCAACGCCTATAGGAGGGTTACAAAAATATTTTCAAACGCCTATAACAAGGATATTTTAGGGTTGTCTATGACGTTTTGACAACATATTTTGGCCTACTAGTTTTTTCGTTGATAATATGAAGCCTGTGTGAGTTAGTTGATGTGAGAAGAAGGGTTAGAAGGCGTGAGGAAGTCCTCTCTTTGTATTTTTGAATGAAATATCTATATTCTAATTTTGAATGCACATTTTAAATAAAAATTATGGATTTCCATAATTAGATTTTATAGCACAGAGTTGTGCTTGTGGGTTGGAGTATCCTAGGTATTGGGAGATAGCTAGGGCAACCCAGCCTATCATCATCAGTGTCGTTGTCTCTTTTATTATTTTTTATATGATTCCTCTCTAGGGATTTACAACATATTCAGGTTCTTATGTAGTTTTTAGTATTTTCCAAGGCACTCGACTGTGGTGATGAAGACCCTTTCTATGCTTACTTGATGGTTAGGGTTTATACCAATAATGAAGAACTGCCCCTTGAGCTATTTATTTGTCTTGATATCTTAAGGATGTTTATATTCATATTTGTACTTTCAAATCTTATTTTTTAATGTATGAGGCTAGTCGGACCTGGTATAGATACTTTCTATGTGCATAATTTTTAAAAGAATTCAAAATTTGCATGAAAGTAGCTAACATTTAAAGAAATGTGCAACAAAAATTTAAGGTATCAAAAATATGCCTAAAAAAGGGTATATTATGAATCAAAACTTTTGAAAATCAGATGATTTTTTTGGCCTCTAAAAATATGAGAACTCGATTCAATTCTTGTTTGGTTGGTTAATATTTTTTCACATAAGCATACACTACAAACAATGAAATAATATTCTTACATATATTCATGACATATGCATGAAAAGTGTGTCATCTCTAAGAGCTTCAAATTTTTAAGTGAAAGTCCCAATATATGCCATTACAATGATACAACACTAGTTCCAATAGAGGAACGTTAAGAAACTACTTGCTTCTCGAAAGCATAATCATCTTTCGTATTCCTAGCTTGAGAAGCCATGAACAAAATTCATTTGCTTGAGCTATGAGGGGGTATATATATATAAATGAGGTTATTCTCCACAATTATTTTGACATTTGAGCTCCTATCATGACTCTTGAGCTCTTATGTGACTTTTGCAATTCCTATGAGACCCTTGAGCTTCTACGTGACTCTTCACATTCCATGTGTGACACTTGGGATTCGATAAATTTTACATTTTCTCATTTTGAAAGTTACATAATTACATCCACAAATAATGTGGAAAAATACAATAACACATGAGACTGATATGGTAATACTTGGACAAGCCATGAATTGGGAGTGATAACATGGAAATCCATTGTGATGTATCAATTTCAATATTTCCTCCTTTCTCCCATATTTATATATTCATGATGATTTTTCAAGTACTTCATATTCATCCTTCAAGAGCCTAGTTGATGTGGGGTCTTCCTTATCATCTTGATCTCAAAAATTTAGTCTTGATCTAGTGTCCCTACATCTCTTGGCTTGATGATCTCTTCGTATCTCCAAATTCATACTTGTCTTCTTATATGATCTCTTTGGCACCATCCTTGAGCATAATCTTGTCATGTAAAATCAACAACACCTTCAAATGGATTTCACTCATGACAAGATGAAATCAGTCCCAAAATCTCCTAATATATATTGTTCCTTATGCAACATGCTAATTGACCTGAGATAGTGGGTAACATTGATAAGGAGGATTAGGGATTGTGCAATTTGTAGTTCCAAGATGTAATGATGAGGGTATGGTCTCTAGGACAATGTAGTGCATAGTGGATGAGGATAAAGAAAGAAAGACTACGCAGTTGATAGAGTCAGTGATGCAGTGAGGTAGGCTTGTTCATTTTCATTGCATAGTGTGTAGTTCTGGAAGGATGGAGACAATAAATTGCATAGTTGATCATGTTAAGAACTATGATATGTATTGAATATTAAATCAAGATGTGTAGTGCCTAGTTGAGGCTTGACTGGGTAATGATTGCACAGTTAGCAAGAGAGGGAGGTAGGGAGTGAGCACCTAGATTAGCAATGTGCAATTCTTAGAGGTATTGATTGTGCAATTTGCAGTTCCATGAGGAAATTATGGATGAATAGGGCTTAACAGTATGCAATGTGTAGATCAATAAGGAAAGATGAGGAGTGGTTGGTCGAGCAAATTGTGAAGATAAAAACACTTTAGAAATTAACCAAGTGTGCGATATATAAGATATAAAGATAATACTATAACTAGACTTGAACATGATCACACACTCATACATGATCAACCACATTTCAATGAAACATTTAACACCCAGAATCAACATACATTCATTCAAACAACAACAAAATAACAATTACCTCCAAGTGGGACGCTAAAGGTATAATTTGTGACACTAGTATCAACTAGAACAATAAATGAGTAGTACTTTGGGAATAAGTATAATGAATATCCATATGAAAAATTGAACCCATAAGTCCAAGTGAACACACACAAAAATAAACATGATAATAGCACCTAAAATAGTGCCACAATTTAGTGTATTCTACTCCATGAATTGGACACCTTCTCTAATTCAAAAATGGCCGCAACCAAGTATGTTTATCATAGCACCAAATTTAGCACCCTAAGAAACACCATAAATAATGCCATAAATAGTGAATGTGTTAGTGCCAAAAATTTGAATGGTGACAATAGTATTGTCTATAAAACAATAAATAGCATTGAAAACAACATTGTCAAAAGCGCTGAAAGTAGCATCATATGTAGAGCCAAGAATAATGTTTGCAATAACGCCGATAATAGTGTTGAATATAGAAAGGGAAATAGCACCATCAATATTTCCATCAATAAAACTGGAAATTGCACCAGAAATAGCACTAAAATAGTGTCAGAAATAGAAATGACAATATTAATGATAATTGCATCAGCAATAGCAATGAAAATAGAATCAGAAATAGAACCAAAAATAACTCCAAAGTTAGCTCCAAAAATTTCACCAAAAAACACATCGAAATTTGCACCAGAAATAATGCTAGGATTTGCTTCCAATTTGGCTTTAGGTTTAACTTCCATTTTGCATCCAATTTCACTTCTCATTTTTCTTCCATTTTGGCTTCAGGTTTGGCTCCAAGTTTTATGTCCAATTTTGCTTTTCATTTTTCTTATAGGTTTCCTTCTATTGTGGCTTCCAATTTTGTGTCCATTGTTGTTTCTTTTTCTTTTCTTCCAAGAATTGGGAATAGAGTTAGGAATAGCACCAAGTTTAGTGTGAGGATACTATCAAGAATAGCACCAGGTTCGGTGCCAAGGAATGCTTCTAGTTTGGCTTCTAGTTTTACTTCACATTTTGCTTCTAGTGTGGCTTCCAATTTAGATTCCATTGTTTCTTATTTTTTGCTTCCAAAAATGATTATTGTTTTCCATATAGTTAAACTAATATATTGTATTTCAATTTAATTATTTAAATATATCATGTCTCTTAAATAAGTTATATGATTATACAATAATTCATATGAATTCTTTTAAAATATTCTATAGGATAACATTTCTAAACAATTTTTAACAAACATCCATATAATTTTTCTTTTAAAGGAACGGATATTGAGTGGCATTAAAATTAGTTGGTTTAAAGGCCAAAACCTTTACATCAAGTGCCATAGTATTTCCATTCTTAGTTCCAAAATTATCATCCCATTACATAAAGAATTTTCTTCATAACACATATTATTATACTAAGAAATGTTTCCCCTTATACTCTCCAAAAAAATCCATTAAGAACTAAATATTGGCATAGAATATAAATCTATTAAAAGTTAAATATTTATTGATCCTCCTATGTTGTAGTGATCTATTCTTCCTTTCCATGTGTTTCTTGTTTCATGCCATTTTCCCTAAAGTGATCAATGTTGGACCTGGAACCCTCGACTTGGTGTAAGGTGTCTTTCATAGAGTCTTGAGAACTAGAGCTATGATCGACATTGGCCATTATTGGTTGACTCTCAGTCACTTCGAGTTTTTCAAACTCATGAACTCCAGTATTTCCCATGTTTCATGCCATCTCATTTCCTTCCAGACCGTGACTGAGATTCTCCACCGTAAACTACATAATCTATTTTCCCAACCATAGATGCTCCAACATCAACTCTAACAAACCTATCCGATGGAAAAGGAGTTCATTTATGGCTCTGGTCTCTTTAATTTTCATATTTTCTCAGTGAGTTCTCAAATTAATCAGGAAATCCACTACCCTTGTGATCTCATCTAGATAAAGGCCAATCTTGCTACTTTCCTCTCCTTAAACATACATCATTATCACCTGTAAATCCCACATTAACCATCTCAATGTTTTGAGAAAATAATCAAATTTCACTTTGGCCTCCAAAGTTCCCTCATTCTCCATATATAATGGTGCAATTCGTATCCCAAGATCATTGCTAAGTTCAGTCACATTGAAGGCTTCTTATATTTTCATGTCCACATGCATCACATCCATTAATGGATCAACACGATAACTGTAAAGGATTATCTTCAACCCTCCTCAAAATAGATATGTTTGCACCAGTATATCAAATCATCATATTTTCATCTTAATAAATCTCAAATCGTCCTTGGATTCTCTATCTAGTGTCATATTCAAGCTTGCTTAGTTTCTTTAGCTGGCCAGACAAACATAAATTCCCACAAAACTATGATACTTCATCCTTATTATAATTAAAATGTATTTAATCTGACTTGACTCCATTATTTTTTTATTATTCCCGAGCTTAATGCATCCATGGAGATGCCTAATTTATGAGTACCTTTCCGTTATTATGGTATGGGTTTGAATGATGGTATTTCCCCATTTATTTTTTGATCTCTCACATTTAATAAGACTCCCATGTTTTCCTTTTGATCCTACGACTCATTCAAATGTCTTTTGATGTGGTAAAAATCAATAGATTCAAATTGACCCATTTATAATTTTATTCTATGCAAAAGTGATGGAATAGTTAATTCCTCTACTCTGTGACACTTTATAGCTTGTTGTATGATGATTTTATAGTCGCAAAATACTTTTAGTTGTTGTATTCCATTTTCTATTGCGAGTTATGACCCTTTCCATAATGAAATATACTCTGCTTGGTTGTTCGTCATCACCCCTGGTTCCCATGCATATTTGATCTCCCTTTCTTCATCAAGGTGAGGAATAACCTCTCTTGCTCATGCCTCCTCGGACATCCATTCAAATTAACAACATCATTATACTTATTAAATCTCCATCAAAATAGAATATACAACATCTAGTATATATAAAATAACAAGATAATTATTGTAACATGATCATCATCTAAATTAAAAAAAAAAAAGTGAGTCAAATATCTATAATTTAAATGAATTTGAAAACATCCATCATGAGCAGTAAATCAAAACCATCATACATAATAAATATGCATCCAAATTATCAACCATTTTTAATATGTAAAAATTAATGAGTCAATAGTGATAAGATCATCACCATATATAATTAATTAAACAAGTGAAATTCACATATACTAGCAGATCAATAAGACGTGAAAATAATACATGTCCAACAGTCAACATAAGCCAAAATTATACATCGTGCACCTATGATATAAATAAAAATGTTTAATTATGTAAGACAAAATGATACATGTCAACATGATATGTCATGTCCAAATGATACAAGCCAAAAGGATACATCTCAAAAAGGTACAACTGAATAATATGGTAATGGAGGCTATGCAAATGATACATATGATCGTAACCATGAAAATCAACATCATAGCAATATATCAAAAATGATCCATGACTCAATCTATATGATCATGAATGTTAGTTGATGGTACCAATGGTTGGCTCATCACCATCATGATGATGATCATGACCATCATCATTTGTATTTACATCAAGCCACTATCATTTGTATATAGGTCATCATGAGCATCATCTACCATCTTAGCATCAGAGCCAACATGATCTGGATCTATGTGATGAGAATCATCTAAATCTTCTAGAGGATTGTTATTCTACAAAAAAAAAAAAGTATAATGAAAAATTATTATTTATTTCATGTAATAATTAATTTCTCTATTATATATCCAATATTACAACATATGAAATGAAATTATAATCATACTACACATATCAAAGTAAACTTATAGTAATAAAATTTCAAATAAGTTACAACTAAGATGTCATTCCAATGAAGATTTCAAGATCTGGTGGGAGAACAATCAACAGTCAAAGGCCAGATTAATAACACTTATTTAGATCTATGATTATCATGTTGATAGGTGAAAAAGGAAACAAACATCAATACAAAGCATCAGATTGAATTTTATTTGATATTGGAAGAAAAAGTGACAGTATTTGAAACTTGTAAAGAAGACCACCAAATGGATCCTGTAAACTTATATGAATTTCATTTCAAATATGATGCCTAAAAACACTTATGGAGTTGCACAAGAAAAACATCAATAGGAAAAGTAATTGATAAGCATCACTAAAATAATATTTGATATAAGAGTTCAAATACTTCTACCTTGAAATCTCTATTAATCTCAAAATGGAGTCAAATATGTAACATCCCTCCCTAATAATAAATATAAATATAAGAATAAAAAATAATAAAAATAATAATTAATAATAAAAATAATAATAAAATGATAATAATAAATAAACCACTTATAATAATAATAACAATAAACTAATAAAATAATACAAAATATAAGTAATAATGAATAATAATAAATAAATCATATAAAAATAATAATAATAAAAAAATGATAAGTAATAAAAATAAATAGTATAACCAAATAACAAATAATAATAAAAATAAAAAATAGTAATAACCATATTAAAACTCTAATAAAAGAAGGGAATTATCAAAAAGAAGGAAAGAAAAACAAGAAAACTAAAAAAAAATCAAAGGAAAGTAAAAAAAAAGCAGCATGCAGACACATGGAGGGTGTGCATGTGGTTCCCCTTCCAATGTTTTGTTTTATTTAATGAACGGTGAGGAAGATGGGAGGGGTTCCATCATTCCGAGGTTCGATCTTTCATTCTCTTGGGAGAATGGTATACTAAGACAAAGGAATATTGGCAGTAGTCGTTGATTGAGGGCTCGGGGGTGGCCAGTTGTAGCAGAATCCTGCACAATTGAGCCTACGGTTGGGAGGAGAGTCATCCCCAAAATCTTGTGGTCACTTTGCAGCCGGAAAGTACAGGTATAATTTCATTGAAAGAATTGTTTTCCTTTTTGACATTAAATTTAGTTTTACTTGTGCTGTTACAAAATGCAACACAATTATTTTTCTTTAGAAACCCTTCTCTCTACTTTTTCATGTAATTTGTACAAAAATTACATAAGCTTTGAGATCCATAATATCCGGAAATTTTTAATTTCAAAATACCAAAAATATATACATATCTTGATGACTTTAAATTAAACCTAGAAACTACATTTGAAAGAAACAAGTGATGTGTTGACACTCTGAAACATAAATCATGGTGGCAAAAAAAGGGGCATGCAGCTATAGAATCTACTGAAGATATGGATTCAAATTGGTTACTGACAAGTTGGAACAAAATTTGGAAAACCACTTGTTTATAGTTCCAATATCCTGATTTGATATTGACTGATTTGCTCAAAATAGAAATTTCCTTTTGATCGTTGCACTGACTTCACCCTATCTTTCCAATATAATGCTTACTATATAAATATAGCCTCTATAAAAGTTTGAAAAAAATTATATCCTTATCAGTGTCAAAGCTATGTTTCCGAGTATTATTTAGGTGCAGAAAAAACATCTAGGTATATGTTGTCAAAATCAAATTAGTGAAAGAGCTATCAAACTATCTGGAAGCATTGTCAAAAATAAAATCAAAGATCAATGCTACCAAAACATCTGGTGGTGCTTCCTTTTCAATTCTAATTTCAATGTTTCTACTACTTCTAACAAGAGGTGCACATTACTTGATTTAATTTGTTTTGTCTTCTTTCTTTTCTTGGGCTTGGAGCCCTGCTTTTCTCCTTTACTTGATTTTGTATCCTCTTAATTTTACAGGAACTTTAAGCTTCCTCTTTGTTTTATTGTTAAGTCCCTCAAAGGTGTATAATCAAGATCAATGATTTGATCCTTCAAGGCTAGGTTTTGCTACAATTTGTAGTTGAACCTAAGTTTGTTTGTGGGCCTTCTATGAGGTTTTCTCATCCCATAAATCTCAGCTAAAGTAATGTATTTTTCCTTCTTTCTCTATAGGATTAGATTATTTGGGTTTACCCTCTAAATTCCTTGTTTCATTGAGATTTACTTATAAACCATCCTCATGTTTATCACTACGAACCTTATTAATAAGGTTCTGTTCTTGAAACTTTAGAAAGTGTTCTTGATGGAGGCTGAAGGATTTTCCTTAAGAACCATATTACCCTTTCTTACATATACCCTTTCTACCGAAGGAATCAAGGAATGGTTTTCAATTCCTTTGTCCATATATGATTTCCTTCTATTTATAATAATGACAAAGGAGGTTGATCGTTTTGGAATTTTGGTAGTCTAGAAAAGGTTGTAAACATTTATTTGCTTACTCCTTTTGTTGGTTTTAGGCTTGGTAGAAAATAAGTCAACCAAACCTCCCAAAAAATAAGAAATTCTCCCAAGTTCTACTAATTTTCCTCAGCTGATTAATAATTAACAATTTATGTAAACCAGGGGTGGCACGAGAGCGAGAAATTCCTTTGAATCTAAAGGCAATAATTATGGAGATATTCTCTTAGGGGCTTGGCATAAAATCTAACAATAAGGAAAATATTTGCGTCCTTTTCTTGGGCCTGGCCTTACCATCCAAAAGGGGAATCAAACATATCACTATCGTTCGTGACTCCTTGCTAATTATTCACCATCTTAGAATAGATACTCCCCAAGTTGATAATACACCAAGTCTGACATTTGATTGCATCATTGGTATTTTGGGATCTTTCGCTAATTACTCCCCCTACCATATCCTTTGGATTCTCATTAGTGATGTTAACCTATTGGAAAACAAATCTTACCTCTTAGCGGAAGGAAAAGTAGAAATCAATTGAATCATTGACCAAACTATCATCTCCCAATCGATGCCTATGAAGTATATTTATTATCCCTCCCTCATCCCATGGATTTTCCATTTTGTTGAAACTAAGTGAATTAGTGGAAATTTGTTCGCCCTATTAGTGTCTCATGTCTAGGAATGTTGGTTGATTTATTATTTATATTTATCAAAGGTTAGTTTTTACATATTAGTCATGATGACCTAACTATGACCTGACTAAATGACAGTTTTTCTACAAAAGTGGGGGTTAATCAATAAGGAAGTTTGCAAGCACCAGGAAGCATATATCAAAGGTTTAGTACCATCACAAAGACTTTTTAAAGACACCCATTTGCTCCATTTTGTAAGAATAGGGTTGCAACCATACAAAGCATGGATAGCTATTTCAACTTGTTCCAAATATGGTTGATGCACTGCAAAACTGGACAGATAGCACCATTTAACTTCATATTTCGAATTCTTGTTTTTTTGAAGTAGTTTGGATCATGTAGATAGGTGGAAAATATTCTTAGGAGGTGTAGTTAATGTTTCTTTACAAAATATTCCAAGTTGGTGATTTTTTAGGCATAGATTGGTTGCAGGTAAAGCCACTCCTATGTTTAAGAATATGCACCAAATTTTTGATGTATCTAGATATAAGTTTGTTTTGTTCAATAATTTCAATGACCTAGAGTGGGAGATCGAACCTCATGATGTATATAGAGATGAAAAACATAGTAAATGGTTATTTTGGTTATATTAGAGAGAATTTGAATTTTGTGCACTGTATTTTCTAAAAAGATTTCAAGTGAATGAATGAAGGAAAAAAGGTGATTTGCATGGATGTTTGTGTCAAATATTAATGGTGTGTGCTTCTTTATTCTTGTAATTTCATCTTATGTGTTTACATATATTGAATGTCTTCTCACTTCGAAAAATATAGATGTTTAATTCGTAATTCATCTTAATGGTGCTCTAATTTAGTTTTTCCAAGTGATTAATGTTTTTCTTCTTGAAAGAACGTTTAGAATTTATTTATATTTGATGTTCTATGCGTTGTATTCCACTTTTCTTACAATCACCCTCCTACATCAATTTTACTCCATTTCAATACCAAGGCTTCCTACCTTGCCCCTGTGGAGATAACGTTTTCTCTCTTCACCATCTCACTGAAAAAAAAAAAAGTATGTCATGACTCCATGCCCAATCGATCTATCTCTTTTCTCATCAACATACCTTTGAAAACCACACCTAATTGAGCTCTATACCTATCCTAATATCATATTATTCATAAAAACTAAGTGAGAGAGCCCCCTCCAAGGATAAAAGGGCTATATTATAGCCTAGTTTGTGGTTACATATGGAATTTCTCTCATCAGCCTAGGGAAATATACAGAGTGCTAACACCCACAATTCTTGTACCTTCACTCCCCCCCATTCCTCAACATTTAATAATTAGTGTAATGAAAATAAAACTTAATCTCCTTAGAAATAGGGTGATATATACAATGATATAATGACTCCTCCCATACCCAGTAATCGTGGCAACCTACAGGGCTCAAATGTATGTAAATATGTTTCATTCGTTAGCATTAACCATGGCTCTCGTCATCCTTCACTCAACATCTGTGAATCTCATTTTAATTACCAACTTGTTGTAGCGGATGCAACATCCTCTAAAACTTTGGCCTAAGCTCAATTTCAAAGCCTTCCTTGCTTGTATACATTGTTGTTGTAAACAATAAGACTCATTCCATGTATCTTTATAAATTGTTTTGGTCACATTTGTCACCTAGGAGAAGTGTCGCCTTTTCGCATGTTGGTTGTTGCAACAAGTATAAAAGATCGTTATGGTGGTTTCAAGGGTCCATTTTTGTGTGTATGAGTTCTCATAACCATATAAACACATGTCACACCCATTCACAAAGTTTTGAGTAGTGTCACATAAGTGTCACCACGGTCGTCATAAAGTGTATATGTAGTGTCGCACTTGTCATAATTGGTCATAGAGTGGTCACATGTAGGAAAATGTATTTTTTATGGGTCATGGGTGATCTATGTTGTTTAATTTTTAATTTTTATAAGTGTTATATCACAGTCAAAATTGTATCGTCTCACACATCAGTCTCACTGGTCTAACACTTAACCGAAGAGGCTTCTCAACCTAGCTACTTGAACTCATTTTGCATACCTGAACTATGCATTAAAATTTTCCAATCCTCTAGCTATGACCTTAACTTTGATTCTACACAATGTGCAATTCCTGCCTCCCAAGACTATTGCACTGTACAATTCCTGAGCCCAAGACCCAGTCTTCACCTCTAGAATTATGAAATCCTATCCGAAAACCTCACCTTAACTATGTATTGCATAGGCACAAGCCCCAAGCTCTCTCACTGAGCCTCTAAACCTTTTAATCCTACAGTGGACCATGTGATTCTACATAATGTGCAATTCCTACCTCCCAAGACTGTTTCACTATACAATTCCTGAGCCCAATACCTAGTCTTCACCTCTAGAATTATGCAATCCTCTTCGACAACCTCACCTTAACTATGTATTGCGCAGGCACAAGCCCCAAGCTCTCTCACTGAGCCTCTAAATCGTTTAATCCTACATTGGACCATGTTCCCTTGCCTCTCAAAATTGTGCCGAATTCTCCCATATTGACTATCCCTTCAACTTGTCCCACTGGCTACCAAAACTATGTAAACATGTCCCTCAGCACATAATGACCTACAGATTGTGATTTAGGCCTCAAGCCTCAGCCTTGTCTACTGGAACTATGCAATATGCAATCACTGAGCCCCCCTTTCCACCCTAATACCTAGTTCTGACTCAACTCATCAATTAGAATGCATCATCTTAGGTTAGGATGTTTTTTTGTTTGATGTCGTCTAGTCATGAGAGAATCATAGATACAGTTATATTATCATATGATGGAGGGATGATGAAGAGGAGGATGAAGGAGGAGGACATGCAGAAGGCATTCTTGTAGTTGAACATGCAATCTGATCTATTAAGGAAAAGTAAAGGGACACCAACTCATTTTTTTACAACTCAAGACTTGATATCATTAAATATTCCTATCACTAGGCCATCAGGAGGTGGAAAGCAAGAGAATTATCAAGCAGACATAATTCACAAAAACAATAGTGGCTTAACATTTCCACATCATTCAAGAAGTTCATATGATTTGTTCCATGTCATGTCTTGCCATGAGCTTTCATATGCCACATCATCATTGTGGACCATGTATAATGTATTCATTGTAAAGTGGGAGTCCAAAGGATAGATACGTAATATGGAGAATCATGTAAGATGAAAATTCATAGCAAGTAAAATAGTCATGAGGTAAGAGCCACAATGGTGGGAAGCATCACCCCTTGGTTTTATATACTCCCTTATCATATGAGCAAAGGATGTTTCTAGCTTGGTTGCTCCTGCAAGGCATTAGAGAGATAAGCTAGTTCTTTTAGGAGCAAGGAGTGGCTCCAAAGTTCCACTACTGGAGATAGCGATGTACATTGTAAACATGTGTCTTGTAAGTTTTACTTAATGACATAAGAATTTAAGGTCAACATTTTCTTCATTCATGGATTATGAATGTTTGTAAGATTATTATGTGAATGTTTTTATTTCATGTTTGTTTTCACATGTGCTAAGATAGTTGAACTATTTTGGTTATTTTAGTACTTAACTTATTGAGATTGTGTTGTAATGGTTGTTATTGTTGTCCCATCCTTGTGGACTATTCTACAAGATATTAGACAAATATTTCTTTATTTTTTTGTTGTAATGACCATCGCATCCTCTATGGACTATTCCGTTGGATGTTAGATGGATCCTTTTGATTCACATGTGTCTCTTCTTGGGTGGTACCACTACCTCTCACTTAGAGCCTCACTTTTCTCCATTATCCATAGTAGAAGAACCTTGAGACATTTTCAACTAAACACTCACCAAACACACCTCCTTGCTTTTCGAAGACACCATTTCATCCCTCTTTCATGTTGATAGTTAGAGCCAAGTCATATCTTTGATATATAAGCCAATCAAGCTAATATTCTGGATGGGGCTACCAAACCAAATGCTGTGAGGTCTAATTGGTACTTCACATTAGGGAGACCCCTTGGTTGATGAATTTCCAACACCGTCAACATTGGCACTAGAAGAAGGGCCAGATCACAAGTTGATCCCCTTGTATTTAGTTTAATCTCTTATCTAAAATGGCACATACACACATTTTACTCTCGAGGTGTTTCTCTAATTTTTCCCTTTATCAATTTCCAATCCCATGATGAGCCTCTCAATCACTTCTCCTAGTTAAAGTTTAATGGTGAGAATGGAAAACCCACAACCAAGCACATTTCTAATTTTATTAAATTTTTTGAATATTATGAAAGTGATGATGATGAATTTTCTTGTGCTATTTTCTTCCTCACCCTTGAAGGTCATGTTAATTGATGGTGCCATGCCTTTCCACATGCTTCCATCCATTCCCTTCAACATTTCATTAGGGAGCTCCATAAATCCTTTGATAGGTATAATTACCGAGATGTTTGTAAGAGAATCAATATCTTGAGAAGGAAGTCCAATGAATCAGTTGAGGATTTTTTTGATTGATTCCTTCACCATTGTTGTGAAATTTCTAAAGAAGACATGAATACATTTTCTTGAAACAAAATTTTGAGTGCCTGGTTCTTATCTCTTTACATGGGGAACCTAAACCCCCTGATTTTTCTACTCCACCAACTCTTGTGAATCATGAGACACCTCTGCTTTTAGAAGAGGAATCTACTACTCCTTTTTTGCCTTGTGCTCTTCCATTTTCAGTCTTGATGTAGGTTTCTTCGTGTGATAGAAATATAGTTAAAAAATCCACAAATCAAATTCTTAATCCACCTTGTCTTTCTTATTCTATTCATAATTCAAATTCAATGGAGGAAATTCCACAATGGCTCATGAAGCGTATGATGAATAATTACTCCTCCATTCTGCAAGATGATCTCATTATTCATAACTCTAATCTAAGTTCTTGTTATCCTCTCTGATCCACATGCCTTGACTCTTTGTACTATGATTCGTCCGATCAATCTGCTACACGAACTAGTCTTTCACACTCTCATGATTTCTGTGTTTCTAGTTCAAATTACGATTAGGTACAAGGAACTCACTTTACACATGCAGAGGAGAAGGAAGGTTGTTATAGCTCCAAATCTCACTCTTGATGTTTGTGATGCTGCACTCATGGCCTAGGGCAACCCCTCCTTCCAGACCTGGTCCAAATACTTAAAAGCAATGTTTTTATTCCCTATACGTGACATTGACCTGAGCTAAACACGTGTGTACATGGGTCTATGTATACCCAATCCACGTACATGTATTAAAACACTTAAAAAATTAAATCTCCTTAATTTCGGGTGGAGATCACGAGTTTTACCTATTGATTACCTATTAGTGCCCATGGCCCAACTATTCCCAACGAATTCCCAACTAAAAAACTACTTTGGGAGAAGTATAAAAAGGCTTCAATGGGAGGGCCTAAGAGGAGAAGATAGAGAGAAAAATCACTCTGCTGAGATTATCCCTGACCAGGTCTGAAGATCCTTGTGCTTCTAGCACTTCCCCATTACAAGAAACTCTTGTTTCCTTGAGTTATGATGTCTTTCCACTACTTGAGATATCTTGGAGTAAGTCATGGAAGGAGTTTGTTGAAGGCTTAAGATTGGAAGAATCGGGAGGATGGTTCCACTTGGAGCCTGCGAAAGGAAGACTCAAGTGAAATCATTCCTTTCTGTACTTTAGTTATCTATAATAAAAGAAACACTTGTCTTGTTCCTGATATAAATCTTCTTCATGTTTATGATATCAATGTTATGATTCACATATGAATGGTTGTTTTAATTGTATAACTAGCTACCTTTCAATATGCTATGAAGATTATTTCTTTATGATGCTTGGTCAATATACTGCTGTACTTTCTGGAATTGATTGTTTTGCAGGTTGAAGGACTAAAAGGAACTCCAAGGGGTTTTGGACCCTAGTTGGATCTTCCCAAACGAAGGACCCCCAGGTGCACCTCTCTTCCCGTAGTTTGATTATATTAGCATCATGGTTGTGTCGAATGCATGTTTTTCTTTATAGATAACCTCTGATCTGCTAGGGTATCAGCCCAAGACCCTAGGGGAATTTATCTGTAAATAGAATTGGCGCTCCACTGAGCACAACAGTATTGTTGTTCCTAGTTTGGGTTTGTTCAAGCCAATTGGGGCTTATCTATTTATTTTCTTGCTTTGACTGTGTAGTCTGTTCCTGTAGAAACTTGAACTGTAAGTTTGATTAGTTTCTTCAGACCTTTTTGTTTTTTTCTTGTGATCTTTTATATATGTTGTTTTTCCAATTTACAGAAGTGTATATATGCAAGTTTCCTTAAGTGAACCCACGTATACGTAGGTTTCCTTAGGTTGAATAGCATATACACACAGTTGTGCATCAACACAGTCACATATATCCTAAAATTCTCAAGATGTTTCAAATATTTTTGTTTCTGAAGATCTGTTTGCTAGTCTGTTGTCCTTCCTGAATAGTTACTTATCTATGTCAGTCTTTGTTTCTACAGTAAGTTTGTGATTTCAAATTCTCTCCTGTTGTAGAGAGTATTGGTCTTGTTTTGTCTTGTTGCAAGCATCATCACTTTTTGTTTAAACAAACAATATTTCTTTCTAGGGATCTTGGTTGTTCTGGTCTTCCAGGACAGAAAGATTGGACTCAATCTTTGTGGCAAATCTTGTTTTGGTGATCTTTTTGTTTGCATGTCAAAACTACATCTTTATGACCATTAACTTTTTTTCTTTTTGAAAGTTGTTATTTGATGGTTTCGAGAGTTGTCTTTCTTGATCTTTTGATCACTGTCACCAAGCTTTTTAGGCTGCTATCTGATTGTTAAGAGCATCATGAAACACACTTTTTGTTGAGTTTTCACCCATTTTGTGTTGTAAACTTGCAAAGTTTTTTATTACCTATTCTTCAATCGTAAAGTTTCAGTCTTAGTTGGAGTGATTTTGAAAAGTCATTTTTGTTTTTTCTTTTGAAGAAAACTTCTTGAAAACTTGGCTTTTGCTTTCTTTGGCCTTGTTTCGATTTAGTTTTCTTTTCACGAGTGAAAGTGCATTTTTTTTTGTCTTGAAACTTTCTTTTAGTGTTTGGACGAAAATGAGCATTAGCAACTTATATTCTATCTAAACATATTAAGTGGCAAACTACAATTGATAAAAAAAGTTACTTTCATTCTTTGATTTAGAATAGTCTTAAATCTTGCATCAGCATGTACTCATTGCATTAGGATAAAATTGTGTATCTTTTAGGGCATCCATAGTTTTGTTAATTTTTGTGAGTGTAAATCTTGGGTAAAAGAAAAGAAAAGAAAAATTTATTGCTTTCTTAGAAGTTCCTTAGAGCCTAGTAGAAATTTCTTTCATCGAAGAACAAAACAAGTGCATTTGCATATAGTTTGGTTTTTATTAATTTCTTTTGTGTCAAAACACCACAAGTTTCACTTCTGCTTATCCCTTGACTTAATGAAAAACCCATTTAAAAACAAGCGCCAACTAAAATACATTAGAACTTTTATAATTGTCAAGTTAGACACACCAACAAGTTTTAGGATATTTTAGGGCATTGGATTAGGCGAGTGGAGAGAAAACTCTCCAAGGCCATTTAAACTGTCAAACATAGGAGTCTGAATAATGAGTGAAAATCCAATAATGTTCGGAAGGCTAGGAAAGCTCCAGATCTAGGAGTCAAGCACGAGGGTTTTTGAAGATAAGGAAGAGAGATACCCTCTCTCCTACTTGTCAGATCTTACCTCAAGACTGTTCTGCCTAGCTTCTGACATGAGTTAGTAACCTTAGTTGCTTCTCCTAGGGATCTACATAGGTGGCTACGGAGGGGAATCCCGTGACACCTGAGGTTGATGTTGTATCACTCTCAACAGTACTACTGGAGGGCACCCTTGCAAAGCTTGGGGACTTGCATTGGCGCAGGCTATTGTTAGGAGGTCAACGTAACTTCCTCTGTTACCTTCATTGGTAGGACTAGGCCATCACTATTTCAGAATATCTTTGGAAGGCCTCTTACTTCACTTTCTTGTATTTTGGTGTCTATTCCTCATCACCCGGAGTGGAAATACTTGAAAGTTGTTTGATTGGTTGACATCTTTTAGGGACTTTTTTTAGTGTGTGCTCTGTGCTTTTAGTTGGCCTAGCTTTCATTTTTTCTTGAGTCTTTAATTAGATCTTAATAAAAAATTCAAAGTGGCTGACCTATCACCTAGACGGTCTCGAAGACTTCCTGGTCTTTCACCACCAAGTTTAGAGCCTTCTCCTAGAAGGCACAGAGGTAATACTATTGTGGGTTTCATCCCATTACAGCTGATGCATCGAGGATTGATCCTCCTCTCAAGGGCATTAGTGTTCAGCATAGGCCTGGTACTTCTACAGAACTAGAGAGGAACACTCCAGTTCTTTCTCGAGTTCTCTTTCAAACGGAAGATAGCATAGAGGTAGAAGAACTCCCAAAGTTGTTAGCAGCTCTGAATTCTCCTCTACCGTCTAACTATCTAGACGTATTACAATACGTTGGGAATCTAACACATAGACTATCAAGTCTAAGTCATATTACACACTTACCATCGATGGCCACTACTGGAAGCATGGCGTCTACCACAAGTGCTACAACCATGCAGACTCCAACATCAGTACAAGGGGGAGGAACTATTTCCATCCCCTCTGGATCACTATTTGGGTCTTTTGTTAGCACATATTTAGTTGGTTCTACCTCCATTCCTTCTACGAGAGGAAATTCTCAAGCCAACACTTTTAGTTCTTGGTTCTTCCCGTTTGGCACCCATTCACAGGGTATTCCATCAGTTCTGTTCAATTCCTCCACATCCATGATGGGTGGTTTAGCTTCATTTCAAGGTTTTCCTTTTGGAAGTGTTCATATACCACATTCCAATCCGATGATAGGATTTATGCCTTTTCCTTCTACAGGACAAGGCAACAATCCCTTTCAAGGTTAGACTAGCCCTGTGGTTAGTAGCATGGGAATTGGGAATCCATTTTTTTGCCAACAAGGGAATAGGTCATACTCCATAGTTAGCTTATTTCGAGGTATTCCTCCCTTAGCTTCTACTTGGAATCCTTATCAGGGTTTATCCACTCCTTATAATCCTTTAGGAGGGAACTTCGCTGGTTATGGAGGTTTTTCAATCGAAGTTGGTCAAACTCTGAGTTTTGCTAGACCACAAGGTCCACCTTTTGGTTCAGTTGGTTTTGCTGGTTACTTCAGGAAACCTGGTGCCTTCCAAAATCTAAACCAATCTTTTCAGAACTTTGGGAGCTCCACCCAGTTTGGGTGGAATCCCCAAGGTCCTCCTAGGCTTCCTTTTCTGGAAAATTTGAACTTGCTAGATCTCACAAAATTAACAAATGATCTAATCAAATATAATCCGGCCTGGCCTCCGGTCCCAACCAAACTCCCTTCAGACATTCCTAAGTTTGAGGGGAAGGGCAGTGAACACCCAGGTGACCATGTAACCACATTCCATTTGTGGTGCTCATCAAACTTCCTTATCGATGACTCCATTAGGTTGAGACTTTTTCAACACACCTTGACTGGCAATGCAGCCAAGTGGTATATAGAGTTGCGAGGGGGCAACTTTACATCTTTCACTGATTTGGCTAACATTTTCCTAAATCATTTCCAGTTTCCTGTCCATTATGATGCCAGAACTAAACTTTTGGCCAATTTTCATCAGGACACAGCAACTCACATTTCTAATCATATTGAGGAATGGAGATCGAGAAAGAGGCTAATTAAAGCTAAAATTCCCCCAGAATACCGTCTCGAATGGTTTTTGAAATCTTTACAACCTGAAATCTTTAAGGATGTCTCCCTGTTCGGAGTCTACTCTGAGGAGCAAGTTATTTTTAGGGCTCAGTAGTTAGAATTGATTTACTCTCAGTCAGGCATTCTATAAAAAATATTTCCAGATGCTCCTAGGACTAAGGTTGATATAGCCAAGTCAAAGCCAAGTCAACATGCAGATGGTATCAGTGGATCTATAGACACAAATGCAGTGAACCTATTGAGCCAATTGTAGCAGTTATCTTTGCAAATTGCTATGAACAACCAGGTCACATCGTCTAACCCTTCATCTTCTCAACCCTCTTCGGTTAAAGTCGTCCAATGTTCCAACCCCAAAAGAAATAAAAATTCCAATGGGAAAAATAAAGGATGAGGTAAGAAAAAAAGTCAAGATGGGAAGACTAATGCAAATAAACCTGGCAATAACACTGGTGGTGGTGGAAATGGGTCTAGAAAGAAAGTCAAGTTTCCATGCAAGCTATGCAGTGGAGACCATTTAACTCATCTCTACCCAAATATTTAAGACACTCAGTGCTTGTTAGGGCAGCAAGGGACTTCTAACTCTCAAGCTGTCTTAACCAACACTTTTCCCTAAGGGCAGCAACTGCTTTCTGGGGAAAGCTCAAATCCTGGTACCTCTGTAGGGGGCAACCAAGAAGGGGAGAAATCATCAAATTTTTTCATGATGGGTTCTAATGTCCATGTGGCCACTTAGTCATGTGATTACAGTGAATCTGAAACTTCCAAGGACAAAACTGCTCCTCGAAATACTGACCTTCATATAGAGCGATCCCCTATTGAGACTATACCATGGATACCGAAAGGTTTCGCTAAACGCGTGACTATTAATTCTAATGCTAGGGCTGCCTAGAATTACTCCATTGTTGAGGATCTGGCTCAGATTCCATGCACCATGTCCACTTTAGAGGTTCTGTAGTTGTGTCTAGCTCAACGAAGTGCTTTGCTTTCAACGATAGGGGCAGTTGATCCAAATAACTCTTTAGTGCTCACTTTCGACATGCTTAATGTCAAAAAGTGACTCCCTACTCATATGGCTTTTCAAATAAATTCTACATACCGGAAAGTTAACATTTTTTATACCATTATTGATGAAGTAGCTTCCGCGTGTGTCATGTTGATGTCATGCTAGAAGGCCATTGGATCGCCTTCGGCTATTCCTTCACCTACCCACCTAACTGCATTTGATGGAAATTCTCATAGGCTGCATGGGATTATCCCGGCCCTTCCCACATGTGTGTTGGAAATAATACTAAGAGGGGGGGTGAATTAGTATTAGCAAATCAGATACTTTCTCATTTTCATACTCAGATTCATATATGCTACTTCAGTTAAGGATATCCACGTATATACGTGACTGTGTTAAAAGCAACTAGCGTACATCCAATAACCTTTATGATTTAGTTAGTTCATCTTCAGTGAATGTATCAAATCATGATTAACCATATGAACATTAAACAGAACAAATCATCACACATAAAGAGCACACATGAACACCATGATATAAGCTGGAAACCCAATGTGGGTGAAAACCACCTGCTGCAATTTGTTTCTATCTTCCTTTAACAAGAAACTTCTTTTACAATGTACTAGTGCAGTCCTTTATCAGTATGCAGGCTTCTACCTGTAGAAGGCTACAACCTTCTTAGCTCTTGTACTAGCCGTTCCATTTACTAGTACGTAGGCGCTGGCCTATTGAAGGCTCCAGCCTTCACTCGTTTTCCAACTGCTCCTAGAAGGGAGCTACAACCCCCTGGCTCTTGTACTAGCCAATATGTTTACTAGTACGTAGGTGCCAGCCTACGATCATCCAAGGAAAACTTTTCATACATTTTCAGACTGGATCCATAAAACAATCACTATTGCATTACAACCTGCATCATCAATCTCTGAATCACCCAATACTAAAACCCTGTCAACAACACAGTCACCAGAACATAGAATAGACTACATAACTCTGCAACAACAACAACTTCAAATATCATACTTCATACTGTATATGCTACTTGGACAAACCCAACCTGCGTTTATACGGGCTTTTACCAAAGACAACCCGCGTACAGATCTGCAAATTCTAACTCATAACTTTGCAGCTATTTCAGACATCAGAACATACCCAAATCATAACATTCATACAATAAGCATGCGTCAATAGATCTAGTCTATCCATAATCAAACCATATAAAGATAATCGTTCCAAGCCTTGAGATCCCGTTCCATCGTTCATCATCCTCCACATGAGTGCAACCTTGTTTCAGATCAAGCAAGGCATCACCAACCCATAACCAGCATCTGGATCTCACACTTCATCAGACATTCATCACTTGCACACCTATTGCACCTCTTACCCTTGGCCTAATGATCTTCTCCTTATATAGGTTTAGGCTTCTCTCAATACCATGGTCCAAAACCATGTCGAACCAATACCTTGGACCCAATATTGGGGTCATTACTTTAGACCAAATACCAACCCATAACCAGCATCTAGATCTCACACTTCATTAGAAATTCATCACTTTCACACCTCTTGCACCTCTTACCCTTGGCCTAATGATCTTCTCCTTATAGAGGTTTAGGCTTCTCTCAATACCATGGTCCAAAACCATGTCGAACCAATACCTTGGATCCAATACCTGGGGTCATTACTTCAGACCAAATACCATGGACCAATCCCACGGACCAAAACTATGGTTTCCGACATGTGCGCACCTTTCCTTCTGTGAACCTATGTGTGTACATGTACGCGCCTTTTGCTCAGATAACCTGCATATATATGCACTTTCATCACGGTCAACCTACTTATATCTCTCTCTTTACCTGTTACACTATGATCTATCCTCTAAGTGAGTTGCCATCACCTGTATCATACCTCTGAGTGAGTTTCCATCAAGGACAACACTTGAATCATAATGCCAACAATCTCCCCCTTTGGACTTGATGGCAACAACCACACCAAGTCACTCTCCCCCTTTGACATCAAGGGCAAAGGGCGGAGCAAGATATTCTCTTCTTTGATCTCCATCTGTTGTCCATACTCCCCCTGTGTATATGCTAAAATCTCTGATTGAGCTCCCCCTTTGCATATGCCGAGATGTACCAATCTGTCCATGCTCCCCCTGAGCACATGCAAGGTCTGCAAAAGCATTACATGACTCTATACATACATCATTCTCCCAACCAAGTGGGAATTTTAAACTCATCCATCCAACTAAGTGGGGATATACCAATTGTTTACATATGACAACCAAGTACATATGCATGACTCAACAACAAGAACCATTACATCATCCATCCCATGCATAGTGGGGTAATAAAACAAAGACCATCAATCTACTCAAGACCAATATCTACCATGTATGATATGTACCATAAGCATATGGCATTAGCATCTAGACCTGTAACCTGCAATTCCATTATTTTGACCGACCAACAATAAGTAGCAAGATGTATCATTTAGCTACATAAGCATCATCACCAAAGACTTCTAATCAAAAATGCCAAAAATGCATTATTTAAGTATACTCTCCCCCTTAACCTGTGCCATGCTATCATCAAATAGTGACTGAACCATATCAGACTTATGTACTGCTGCTTTCTTTCAGAACATCATATACGCGACTGTGCAGCATCTAAATCATGTATATACGCGACTTGTCTTCATGAAACATGCGTATGAGATTTAGAACATAGAGGTTCCACATTTTTCAGCTTCCTCTGAGTCTGTCATGTTTGTGTACTTTGCTATATTACCTCTTTCTGGCCGTACTTCCTTTCTCTTCCATATCTTCATATATGATGATGTCTTCCCCCTTTGGTATGGTGCCCAAAATCTTCTCCTACATTCCTTTGCTATGTGTCCAAGCTTGTTACATGCATAACATCTTATATGTTTCTTATTCCTTCTATAGCAATCAATAGCTTTGTCACCAAACATATTGCAAGAAAAACAATATCCTTTGAAGTACCTGGAACATGAAGATCTTTCTGTGTGATGGTCTTGAACCATTATACTTATGCATCTAGCTGCAACATGTCCATGATTATGACATACATAACATTCAACATTATTCATTGAAGGAAATAATCATCTATCACTTCCATAATTAGGAGCAAAATATTTTCTTTGGGGAATTTCTTTCCTTGGTTGCTGATGGGATTGACCTCTCAACTTCTTGTTGGGGATTTCAGATTTTGCATTAGAGTTCCTTGTCTCGCCTTCAATAGATTCATGAAAACCAAGACCAGTTTTGATAGCAAGAGACCGTTGACTACTAAGAATATCATCCAAAATCTTAGTACTATCTTGAAATCGCAATAGTTTATCCTTTTCTTCTAATTTACTTTTCAAGATATTTACCTCAACCTGATGTTGTTCTTCCTTTTCCAGACATTGCTTCTCCAAAGTTTCTTCAGACTTTCTTCCTTCTTCCACTTGTTTCCTTAGTTTGAGAATCTTATTTTCTTGTTCTTCATTCAGCACCTGTAGCATTTGACGAACTCTGAAAGCACATTCCAACTGAGTTTTTAAGCTGATAATCTCTTCTTTGAGGGAACTCTCCCTTTTGCCAAGTAGATCTTCTTGATCTATGATTTTATCTAATGCTTCATTTGCTTGTCCATCTTCAATCTGAGGTGATTCAAGATCTAAATACTTGCTTCCACTCAATGGCAGGCTATCATTGTTCCTTTGAGATGTTTTCTTCTTTTGACGGGCTTTCTTTCCCATTGTTCTACGGATCTCCTTCAAGCGATCAAGCTTCTACCAAAGGACCATCTCTGATACCAATTGTTGGAAATAATACTAAGAGGGGGGGGTGAATCAATATTATCAAATTAGATACTTTTTCATCTTCATACTCAGATTCATATACGCTACTTCAGTTAAGGATATCCACGTATATACGCGACTGTGTTAAAAGCAACTAGCGTACATCAAATAACCTTTATGATTTAGTTAGTTCATCTTTAGTGAATGTATCAGATCATTATTAACCATATGAAAATTAAATAGAATAGATCATCACACATAAAGAGCACACATGAACACCATGATATATGGTGGAAACCCAATGTGGGTGAAAACCACCTGCTGCAATTTGTTTCTATCTTCCTTTAATAATAAACATCTTTTACAATGCACTGGTGCAGTCCTTTCGCAGTACACAGGCTTCTACCTGTAGAAGGCTCCAACCTTCTTAGCTCTTGTACTAGCCGTTCCATTTACTAGTACGTAGGCACTGGCCTACTGAAGGCTCCAACCTTCACTCGTTTTCCACCTGCTCCTGGAAGGGAGCTACAACCCCCTGGATCTTGTACTAGCCAATATGTTTACCAGTACGTAGGTTCCGGCCTATGATCATCCAGGGACAACGTTTCATACATTTTCAGATTGGATCCATAAAACAATCACTATTGCATTGCAACCTGCATCATCAATCTCTGAATCACCCAATACTGAAACCCTGTCAACAACACAGTCACTAGAACACATAATAGACTACATAACTCTGCAACAACAGCAACTTCAAATATCATACTTCATACTGTATATGCTACTTGGACGAACGCAACCTCCGTGTATACGTGCTTTTACCAAAGACAACCCGTGTACAGATCTGCAAATTCTAACTCATAACTTTGCAGCTATTTCAGACATAATAACATACCCAAATCATAACATTCATACAATAAACATGCGTTGATAGATCTATTCTATCCATAATCAAACCATATAAAGATAATTGTTCCAAGCCTGGAGATCCCGTTCCATCGTTCATCATCATCCACATGAGCGCAACCCTATTTCAGATCAAGCAAGGCATCACCAACCCATAACCAGCATCTGGATCTCACACTTCATCATACATTCATCACTTGCACACCTCTTGCACCTCTGACCCTTGGCCTAATGATCTTCTCCTTATATAGGTTTAGACTTCTCTCAATACCATGGTCCAAAACCATGTCGAACCAATACCTTGGACCCAATACCTAGGGTCATTACTTCGGACCAAATACCAACCCATAACCAGCATCTGGATCTCACACTTCATCAGACATTCATCACTTGAAAACCTCTTGCACCTCTTACCCTTGGCCTAATGATCTTCTCCTTATATAGGTTTAGGCTTCTCTCAATACCATGGTCCAAAACCATGTCGAACCAATACCTTGGACCCAATACATGGGGTCATTACTTCGGACCAAATACCATGGACCGATACCATGGACCAAAACCCTGGTTTCTGACATGTACGTACCTTTCCTTCTGTGAACCTGTGTGTGTACATGTATGCACCTTTTGCTCAGATAACCCACGTATATACGCACTTTCATCATGGTCAACTTGTGTATATCTCTCTCTTTACCTGTTACACTATGATTTGTCCTCTGAGTGAGTTGCCATCACCTGTATCATACCTCTGAGTGAGTTGCCATCAAGGACAACACTTGAATCATAATGACAACAATGTGTTGGGAGGAAGGTCATCAATATAGAAGCATAATTCATTGACGCTAACCTAGATTACAATCTTCTCTTAGGAAGGAATTGGGTATACGAAATGGATGTCATTGTTTCAACTTTGTTTCGTGTCATTTGCTTTCCTCATGAGGGGAAAATCATTACAGTTGATCAATTGGATTATTCTCCAGTTGTTCCCAGGGCATCTTTGGATTCTACCATTCCTTTAGTGGATAAACCTCGTCTACCTACTGAGAATCTAGGAGTTTGGATGTATTCTTCATTGATGGGTACCTTTGATTTTCCCTCTCCTATCGCTAGAATCAATGTCATTTCATCATCCAAGGAGTCTTCACGAGAAGAGTTCTTCTGAACTCATTATTTTTTATACCCTTGGACATTACCTTCACCTACGACCACATTAGTTGAAGGACAAGTTGGTGGAATGGCATTCCCTATGTCTGCAGCAGAGCTTAGATATCAATCTATCATTAACTCTGCAGATAACCATTCTACCCCTTTCTCTGAGGAGGAGTTAGATGGTGATGTGGCCCCGGCCTGGACCCTTGATTCTACCTCCACTATGGACTACTTAGATATGGTTTTACCATCCAAAGAAGCAATCCTACAAATGATGATAGGTGTAGATTGACCTTGGGAAGACTTACACCATCGTTCATATTTTCTTCCTTTGTTGCAGGAAGTAGAAACTAGGTTCTCCGAGCTGTTTACTAGGGATATTTGTATGGTATCAAACCCTTTGTCTCCAGCACACTTCAATGCCAAAGGTAATATGTTGGTGATTTCAAAAACGATATCTATAAACGTCTCTAGGAACCCAAACATGATTAAGAATCTCTTCATTGGAGATGAATGTTCCCCTGAAGAAATTCAAATTTACACCAACCATTTTAAGGAATTTTGAGATGTATTCGCTTGGTCTTATGAAGAAATGCATGGCATTGATCCATTCATAGTTCAACATGAGATCAAGACATATGAAAATGCCAAACAGGTCATCAAAGCCTTCGACCAGTTAATCCCAGGAAAGTAGCAACGATTAAAGCTAATGTAGAGAAGCTGCTCAAGGCAAGTTTCATATACCCTGTTCCTCTTACCGATTAGGTTTCTAATCCAGTCCCTATGGATAAAATGCAAGGAACAATCCGAGTATGCATTGAATTTAGGGACCTAAACAAATCTTGTCCCAAAGATAACTACCACACGCCATTCATTGATTAGATAATTGATGAGTGTGTGGGTAATGAGATTTTGTCCTTCATGGACGGTTTTTCCGGTTATAATCAGATCTCTATCCATCTAAAAGATCAGCATAAGACATCTTTTATATGTCCCTGGGGTACCTTTGCATATAGAAAAATGCCTTATGGTCTCAAAAATGCTAGAGCTACCTTCCAGTGGGCCATGTCATATGCTTTCCATGACATTAAACATATCATCGAAGCATACTTGGATGATCTAGCTGCTCATTCTCAAAAGAGAACTGATCACCCTAGTCATCTTTGATTTGTTTTTAAGCGATGTCATTTTTACAAAATCTGGTTGAATCCCAATAAGTGCATTTTCGCTGTTACATCTGGTCAGTTATTAGGATTCATTGTGTCAAGTGAAGGGATTAGGTTTGATCCCTTCAAGGTAGAGGCAATAATTCAGTTGCTTCCCCCGTCCTCAATTCGACAACTTCAAAGTCTTCAAGGCAAGGCTAATTTCTAAGACAGTTTATAGTGAATTATGTCGAGATCACTAAAGGGTTTATGCATTTTCTACGGAAAGGAGTTCCATATGTATGGGATGACTGTGCGCAGCGGTCATTCGATGCCTTGAAACAAGCATTAGTCTCTGCCCCGCTTTTGAGTCCACCAGATTATGGTAGGGATTTCCTTTTATATATCGTTGTAGCAGAATCAACCATAGGTATGGTTCCCATTCAAGAAGATGATGCTCTCACAGAGCATGTGATTTATTATTTGAGCCGCGGCTTGATAGGTCTTGAACTTCGCTATTCTCCTATTGAGAAGCTGGCCTTAGTAGTTGTCCATGCTGTCTAGTGGCTCCACCATTATATCTTATTACGCAAAACTTTTGTCTTAGCGGCAGTCAATCCATTTCAATTTGTCCTCAGTAGGCGGGTGATTGGGGGCAAATATAATCGATGGATAGTCATTGTACAAGAATTTGATCTCGAGTTCTTGTCCGCCAATTCTAAGAAATCCATGGATTTTGTCGAGTTAATTTTCAAGCTGCCTTGTGGAGAGGATACAATTTATGAGGAAAGTTTTCCCAATGAACATTTATTCCTCATCTCTTCACTCAACCCTTGGTATGGAGATATTATTGTCTATCTCCAAACTTCGAAGTTTCCCTCTACTTTCTCTAAGGATGAACGCCGAAAATTATGTCACCTGGCTAAAAATTATGTTATCATTGGCGATACATTATATCATCGAGGGGTTGATTCAATCCTTCAGTGATGTTTAACCCTAGAGGAAGCAAAGTCAATGCTCAATGACTGCCATAGTGGAGCTTGTGGTGGTCATCTTTTAGGGCTTGCTACAACCCAACGTATCTTATGTGCCAGCTATTTTTGGCCTTCACTCTTCAAATATTGTGTTGAAGTGATCAAAAGTTGTCACCCCTATCAAGTTTATACTCGAAAGATGCATGCACATCCAGCTCCTATTTTTCCTGTTGTCACTGTCAATCCTTTTACTAAGTGGGGGATTGATTTTACAACTTGTAATTAGCCTTCAGCAGCAAATCGCAAGTACATTATCGTGGCCGTAAACTACTTCACGAAGTGGGTTGAGGCCATGCCCACTTACAAAAATGATAGTGAAATAGCGGCATTGTTCCTTTTAAATTAGATTATCTCAAGGTTCAGTGTCCTGAGAGAGATTGTCACTGACCATGGCAATCATTTCTAGAACCAACTAATGTCTGAATTAGCTCTTAAATTGGGTTTCCGCCAAGAACATTTGTCTCCTTATTATCCTCAAGCTAATGGATAGGTCGAGGTAGTGAACAAAACCCTGAATACGATCCTGTAAAGGACGATCGAAAAAAATAGGTCCAATTGGCATCTTATGTTGTATCTGGCTCTTCGGCATACCAAATCTCCATAAAGACTGCTACAGGTTTTACACCTTGTCCATTACTTTATGGGATGGAATCTATCTTTCCTATTGAATGTAAAATTCCATCTCTTAAGTTATCTATTAAGGTCCTTCTAGAGACTTCTAGTCTTGAAGAGTGCCTTCTTCATTTGGAACATCTCGGTGAGCAACATCGAAATGTTGCCACAATCAATGAGGCTCATAAGAAAAGGGTTAAAACTCAGTACGATAAAGCTTTCCGTCCTCAAGTCTTTTCTGAAGTTGACCTTGTCTTGATCTATGAACAAGATAAGGACACCTTGGGGGTAGGAAAGTTCAAACCTATGTGGTACAGTCCCTTCATAATTAAACGAGTTTTAGAAAAAGGGTTGTATGAGTTAATTGATTTTGAAGGAAACAAGTTGGCAGAGCCCCGAAATGGGCTCTACCTCAAGAAGTAATTTGCTTAAGTAGCAAATAGGAAATGGCTTATTTGTACATTTTGTATGTTTGTACATATCTTATCGGGAGTTTTTTGATATCGACACTCTTGGTCTACTGTGACAGGTATTGATGGATGACTTGGTCTATTTTGGATTCGTCGATGGTGCTAGTCAGCACACTCGGAACCTCTCTTCCGCAGCTTGGGTACTTTACTATCCAACTGGTTAGTCGATGGTGTCAAGGGGAGTATGCATTGGTCCTGCTTCAAATAATATGGCTAAGCATACTTCCATCATTAATTTACTATCTGAACCAATTTCTTATGAAATCGATTCGTTGGTAGTTTATCTTGATTCACAATTGATAGTGCCACAATTGAATAACATTTATCGAGTAAGGGATCCATTTTTATATCGCCAATATTTAAGAGTGAGGTTGTTGCAAAGATCATTTACTTACATTAATTATTTGCACATTCCAAGATCTTATAGTTGGTTAGTTTATTCTATCACTAATCAAGCATTAGGCTGGCACATCATTCATTCATCACAATAAAATCAAGCATAAAAAAGTCAAACTGTATATATATGTCATAAAATATCTCGAGTGTACATAAGTCTGTCCAAAATAATATACAAAAATTGGGACTCAAATGCCCATAATCATGTCCAGTACATCTAATGCCCCGGCTCAGGATGAGTGGCTAGATAGGAAACTATTGCTTTGGCCACACGTCTAAGAGTGAAAACCCAGTCTCATGGCATGCCAACCACATGACGATGCATATATATAGGGAGATCCTCTACGGCCTCCATTGGTACTCGGTGAGTTAGTCTCACCAAGTTTCGTTGAATTGTGTGTAGAAGTCGCTCCGCCTCCACAGCCGCCTCTTTGGCACCCTAGCCACGACGTCATGCTGTGGGAACCCATCTGGTCACACTATCCCAATATCTAGAACATGATTATCGTATTATTCATTTGAATCCTATTAAAAATGATTTTCAAAATTCATTTTTATACTTGAAAAATTAAAAAAAAAATCATTAAAAAAAAAAAAAAAATTAGTTATATCACCCCATGCTACAGTTGGTGGTAAATCTAGATCTAGATCTCCTCGGAAGTCCAACCCAGGATAAGGGTAGTCATCTATGGTAATGATCTACTACTCCCACCAGGAGAAGAAGTCATCATCAAATGTAGTCCATGGAACGTCCCCACCTCCTATGTGTTTCATTAAGTCAGCCCACCTACCCATCCGTGGATCTCGTGGGGTGTTGATCGAAACTAATATCTGAGGATGGAGTGTTGGGACCCTCTCAAAGAAGAAAGAGCACAAAATGGTTCTGTATCTGAAGTTTTTGGTCTACCTTTTCTTGATAGAAGTAAGCTAGATTTTCAGGTTGGCAAGAAGAGGAGTACACCAGTCAAACACAGTGGTGAGACAGTCTACCACAAAGCTCATGGCTAGGCTCCGTGAAGCCTGGTGCAAGGAAGTTGATCCATTGACTCTGGCTATAGTGAACAGGATGATCCTCAGTGCTAAACTCTCCACATACTTGATTGGAATTTGACTTCCAACCGTTTCTGGATGTCCCGGGAAGTATATATGTATGCAGTCCTCGATCGAGAGACTACCTCATCATTTTCCTGTAGAATGTACAACCTCTCCTCTCTAAGAAAGGCCTGTAATGAAATAAATGTCTTAAACCTCTATCTTGAGTGGCATTTGATCAATCATAAACGAGTTATCCTCGATGCTCCAGTAGTGAATGAGCATTTCGAGTAGGAAAGTGTTTGCTTTCATATTTGGCATTTTAAAGAACTTTAGCAAACCACATCCTCTTAAGGCATCTAGGGCATTAGGATCGTTCATAACCTCATCACCCACTAAGGGACGCTCTCTTTCTCTCCAAGTGACTGGCATCCTGAAGAAAAACAGTTTTTTACCGTTAGATTTTTGTTTTAAAGTTTTTGTGGCATATACGCGGGTCTGTTTCATACACAGTCACATCTAGGGCATGCGTATATGTAGGTTGCTCATATCCAACCCGCGTATACACCATGAATTTTTTTTTGGCAATAATTCAACGGTGAAATTTGAATTAAAAGTTATAAAAGTAGTCACAATTGAATGCAAGATAAGTTTAAGGGTTACCTAGTGATTTTGGGAGGATTTGAATGGATGAATTTGCGTATGGAAAAGTTTTCTCCTTTTGCTCCACTCCTTTGCTTTTAAATCAAATGGTGAAAATGGTAAGTCCAAAAGCTATTTTATAGGCTTTGAAAATGCAAACTTTTTTCAAAACTTGATTTTGTTTTGTCTCATGTAACTTTTAACTTGGGAGCTTGGAATGTCAAGAATGGTTTGATTTTCAAGACATTTTGGACGTTTTTTGGCAGTTTCGAGATGATTCCATGACTACTGACCCATCTTCACAGGCATCGTTTTCTCACTGGCATATAGGTTAGGGAAACCATTTTTCCATTGCATTATTCATTCTAGCCTCCGTTTCTCAATACACTTGCCATAGGGTTGATCCCATCGTGTTATGGTTCATAAACCATCTTAGAGCCATCCTTTTCATGGGCATCATAGTTAGGACCTCACTAACATTTGTTGCCCTTGTTGCTTTGATTTGAGTAGGCTCAGGAGTCCTCTGTAGTCCTGCCATGACTTATGCGATGAAGACTCATTCCTCTTTGTTCCTTCACCTCGTTCTTGCCTTATACCCTAGAGGCTCCTTTGTGTTGAGTTGTACTGTTGCATTTCATTCTGACTATTTGCACCTTTTGGCCTTGAGCCGGCTTCACTTGGACTCATGTTTAAGCCAACTTTTCGACCATGTTGACTGAAAGATCAAACTTGCATGCCCTTGACATCTGCAACTTGGCACACCTTGACCCGTGGAAGGAACACACCTTTGAGTGTCTTTGACCAGTTTTCGCTTCCCTGCATTGAGCATAGGATTGTTCCATTCCCAAGAACTAGATCATCTATTTCACTGACACTCGTTCTTTCCACTGTACTATAGAATTATTTTATTCTTTTTCCAGCTTAAAGAAAAATAAAAAATAAATAATATATTCCAAAAAAGAGCGGGAACGGGACAGTATTTCCACTTATTGTTGGCAGCTAGAGTCAGTCATGTCGCCCTTGAACAAAGCACTCAAAACAAAGTCTCCTCTCTTTGGGTGGGATTTAGTTTGACTTAGGTATGCCTTAACCTTGTTATTGAGTCAGTTCTCCCCCAATTGGTTATCTCTTCCAATCATATGGAGGGTTCGTTCGTGCCTCCTGCATGACAAACTTATATAGAGTCATCATATGCTGCCACATAGTCACATTGAGTCGTGCTTTTATTCAAGGGAAGTTAACTTGAGTTGGCCTCTTTGCGATCTCTCTTGACTCATTTTTTAGTCAACCATCCATGGTTGTCAATGTCTTGTATATCATAACATCAACTATATTGGTCCTTTACTCGTGCCGATTTGAGAAGGTCTCCATTGACATCTTGCTGGCGGGTCTTGTCCTTATCGATGACAACATCTTGCTCTAAGGATAGGCCTAGAGACGTACCCTGGCCCTATTTTCATTATTGATAGGTCACCTTGTGCTCAGCATCGATCATTATTGTGGGTCTTTGACTAAGTGGTTTCCCTTGTGTTTGACATCAACTTACACTATCACACATTGGGATTCATGTAGTACCTTGGTTTCCATTTGACCCTATTTGTGGATACCTCACCTCTATGACAACTTTCATTATTGGTTGGTTCAAAAGGTTTCTGTTGTGCACTAGCCACATCTTGTGTACGCTGAAAATGTGCTTCGGTCATGTTACTACATCTTTTTTCATCCAACTCCCTCCACATTATTGGCCTACGGTTTACACTCATGCTAGATTTATGAAGGATGCCTTAATGCCTTCCTTCTAGCAGATCTTTCCCTATCGACTATAACTCATTGCTCTAGGGAAAGATCTAGAGCCCATTTGGCAGTACCTTGGGTTTTGCAGTCATTAGTGGCAGATCCTTCGCTATCTACAGTGGGAAACCATCATTGTCTCTTTATTGATAGATTCTTACAGGTGTTTAACTCTAGCTCACCTATTCACACTTGTTAGATTGTACTGGGTACCTTAACACTCATTATCATTATAGGTGAGTAGTCTCGTGTTTGTTAACGGTATACATCAATGACTAGTAATCAAACAATTTATCACATGGTCGACTTTAGATCATTTATTCCCATGGTGTAGAAATGTAACGCAGTGGTCGGTGAAACCCTCAGGTTGCATCAACATTCATTGGTTCACTTGACAGTTGCTCCTATTGCTGCTAGTTGATACCACTCCACCTTATATGTTGCAGTCATTTGTGGCGACATTCTATATGCTAGCACCCGAGTTTACAGTGTAGTACCATCTTAATCAATCATGTTCATTTGGTACTTGTGGGATCAGTCTTTGATATCAGTGATCTGCTTCATCCTTCAACGTCATTGACATTCTTATATGTGATATTCAGGCATGTACTTGTTTGATCATGATTAGATGATCCATTATGTATTTCCCAGTCTTTTATACTTGTATACTTAGTGGATTTTCTTGTACTTGATATGCAAACATGCTTTACTTTCTCTGAGCATGGGTATGCCTTCCTTAGATAGTGTTTCTTTTCGATCTCCTTTTGTGGCTTGGCAGGCTGAACTCTGGTGAAGTCCTTCTCAATTTTTGATAGGTTTCCTTTCCATGTACTTACTTAATACATTTCAGCTATCATTCACCCCTTCTGACCTCATATATTAGGGGGCATTTGTTATAGTTCCAAATCTCACTCTTGATGTTTGTGATGCTTCACTCATTGCCTAGGGCAACCCCTCCTTCTAGACTGGGTCCAAATACTTAAAAAACAATGTTTTATTCCCTATAAGTGACATTGCCCTGAACTAAACGAGTGTGTACGTGGGTATCTATATACCCAACCTGCGTATATGTCTTAAAACACTTAAAAAAATTAAATCTTCTTAATTTCAGGTGGAGATCATGGGTTTTACCTATTGATTACCTATTATTTCCCATGGCCCAATTGTTCCCAATGAATTCCCATCTAGAAAACTACTTTGGGAGAAGTATAAAAAGTATTCAATGGGAAGGCCTACGAGGAGAAGACAAAGAGAAAAATCACCCTATTAAGATTATCCCTGACCAGGTCTAAAGATCCTTGTGCTTCCAACACTTCCCCCATTACAAGAAACCCTTGTTTCCTTGAGTTATGATGTCTTTCCACTACTTGAGATATCTTGGAGTAAGTCATGGAAGGAGTTTGTTGAAGGCTTGAGGCTAGATGAATCTAGAGGACAGTTTTGCTTGGAGCCTGCGGAAGGAAGAATCAGGTGAAATCATTCCTTTATGTACTTTAGTTATCTATAATAAAAGAAACACTTGTCTTGCTGCTGATATAAATCTTCTTCATGTTTAGGATATCAATGTTATGATTCACATATGAATGGTTGTTTTAATTGTATAACTAGCTACCTTTCAATATGCTATGAAGATGATGTCTTTATGATGCTTGGTCAACATACTACTGTACTTTCTGGAATTGATTGTTTTGTAGGTTGAAGGACTAGAAGGAACTCCAAGAGGGTTGACCCTGGCTGGATTTTCCTAAATGAAGGACCCCTAGGTGCACCTCTCTTCACGTAGTTTGTTTATATTAGCATCATGGCTGTGTGGAATTCATATTTTTCTTTGTAGATAACCTCCAATCTACTAGGGTATCAACCCAAGACCCTAGGGTAATTTACTCTTAAACAAAGGTGAAGATGGTATCAACCTTTCTTATTTTTGTCAAGAACCTCCATGTCAATATTATTCTGGTTCCATGCTTGGGTGATTGTCAATCTACTAATCTCGGTAGTGAATCAAATGCAATCAATTATTTCAATCAATTTGTAGCCTTCGGAAAAAACCATTCCAATGATGATGAGTTTATTGATGCATGCAATCATGAATGCCTTGGTGCATTAACTAATATTGTAGTTTCTCACAAATATTTTACTTTGGATCCAGAATCTGATTTAGTTAAAGAAGATGTGCTTATCGAAACTTCCTCTTCACCTCACTATCCCTTGCACTCTTCCATCTATGATTGTATTAGGCACAATCCAACTTGGCTAGATTTTGGGGAAAAAATCTGAATTTTGTGGATAGGGCGCAAAGTAAAATGGATGTCGCAAAGTGTAAAGTGGACCGCATAGTAGAGCAATGGAGCACAATAAGGATCGCATAGAAAACTCACTATGCAGTATAGAGGCTTCATGGAAAAGCCCTCACATTTTGTAAAATCATATAATAGTGTAAAAGTCTAATGGTTTTGGAACATAGTCACTTGTATTTTGGAAACCATGGTATTGGGTCCATGGTAATGTAGGGATACAATCCCTCAATGTAATATATAGGGATGAATAATAAAGAAGTAAGGCATGCATTGGATATAGATATGTGTTTATGGTTGTATCTTTGTGATCTATACTTTCAAGAAAGGGGCGAGGCTCTACAGCTGAGTGTGTGGAGGCTTGGGTTTGCAACTCAGTGCATAGACCATCTTCAACTTAGTGCGCACACAACATCCAGTTGTGTGCATAGGTGAAGAACTGTTTTTGGTACCAAATTCTCTATTATAAGAAACAATTCTTGTGGATGTAGTCCCACATTGGGATGAACCATGCTAAACTTTTTGTCTTCATGTGTTGATTCATTTATTATCTAGACTTTATTTCAGCAGTGTCATTTAAGAATGTTTATGATATGTTTAAGTAATGAATGTAATTTTGCGAAGTAATATATAAGTGCAAAGTATTTCATGAATGAAAGGTAGTTTATAAGTGTTAAATCATAATAAAATACAAAATTTCCATATCACATTATCCCTCAAGGCTGCAGAAACCTGGTTCTACAACCTCCCATAGTCACTTCAGGTGAGACTACGAATTTATTGTAGGTCATTGCCGAAAGGGCCAGTGATTGAGGGTTTTTTTGTTGCGCAGTAAGGAATCGAACTTGGGTCAGACAAACCTAAGCCAACAAATGGCTTTTTTGCTAGGACAGGGATCTATTTGAGGGATATGTTTATGTGGCACCTGTCGAAGAAGGAAATCCAAGAGTGGGTAGAACAGAAGGAACGAGAATTTGCATAACAAGAAAATAGAAACCATCGTCTATCAGCTAAAAGGTGGTTGGAGAAGTATATTTTTTAATATCAATAATAAATCTTCTTCGACTCATTTCATGTTGAGCCATACAATTGGATGCCAACGCTGACGAAGAGAAATAATTGTTTTAAAGGAGATGAACCTAAGGAATGGACTCCTAAATTATACAACGACTGAAGAACATCGACAATAGGATATCAAGATTTGTTGATTTTTGGATTGATAGAACCTTGGGAGGATTCATTAGTGAGTTCGCGATAGACTTGACTGCGTCCTATAGCGATGTAGAATGGAAATTTTTCAAAGGACCACGAGGTAAGTTCATAAGATCTCTAAGACTTTGGATTAAGATACTTTTGTGCAAAAAGGGAGTTTTACGAATGCAGTCAGATTATTAGTTACTTATGTTTGGGAGAAGATACGAAGAAGAAACTAGAACAACGCGAAGTGGAAAAAGATATAGAATATACACTAGAAAGAGCTCTCATGGCCAAGATCCAAAGAATTTTATAGAAACTGACTATAGCCCTATGTTAAGTGAGTCTGAAAGTGAAGAAAACTACCCTGAGAACCCTCAAGTAACTCCATAGCTAGATTCAAGTAGTAATCAGGGTGTTTTTGGGTTTTCTCCATCCCCTACCCCCCTACCCCCCATTCCCCTCCTCTTACAAATCCCCTCCCCCACCCCTCCCCCTACCACTCCAAGAATAAATATGGATGATGATATTAAGATACCTATCTTTAAAGGGACTGGATCAGAGGATCCTAAGAAATTTTAGTTTTATATGAAGTAGTATGGACAATGAAGTAGGTCCATGATGAAACTATAAAGAAATTGCAGCTTGTCACAACATTCCTAGATATAGTGTTGACATAGTATGTGAAATATTCGAGAAATCCGATCAAATCATTTGTAGACATTAAAAAAGAGCTGCTAAAATAATTTAAGAAGCAGAAGTCTGAGTTGTAGTATAGCACAGAGCTAAAAGAAATTAAATAAAATCCTACTGAGTCTGTTAGGGAATTTGATCAAAGATTCAAAATATTATTGGATTAGGTGAGCTTCGAAATATATCTGCAACAACATAAAGAATGGTTTATAGATGCACCATTTCCACATATAAGATTTCCTTTGTCGCAATAGAACATAGCAACTCAAGTAGAAGCTTTAGAACTTTTATTTGAATTGGAAGATTCACCTATAGTGGATACCAATGTAGCTATGAAACAAATACAAAGTTAGCTGGAAAATTTGACTCTATAGATATAATATATGAAGAAAACTAAGGAAGTTCACAAAGAAATGTGGTGTACAAAGTGGAAATCAGAAGGGCACTATAAGGAACAATGTCCTCTCTTCAGAAACTACATGGCTAGTGGAGCACCGAATCCTTTGAATCTAGATCTAGCTTATGGTGCAGGATATGTAAAACTAGAGGTGAACATCACGCAAAAGATTGCTACCTATTGTAGAAGTATGTCCAGACTTTGAGAAACCTAGACTGAAAATCAATAGGGAATGATGAGAACAACTGTGGAGCTTATGAATTGATGATAGAGCATAGTACTAATTCCTATAGAATGCAAGTTGAAGAACTAGACATGAGGAAAATGGATAGTATAGTGGTTGAGGTGGTTATCAAGGCCGAGGTTGAGGTGTTGTTGAGGTGGTGGAGCTAGTCGAGGTTGTGGATAGATTATTTGTTACAACTATGGTCAGGCAGGTCACTTTCCAAGAGATTGTCAGAATCCTACTATTGCATGTAAGTATTGAAAATAATTTGATCATGTAAATGAGAAGTTTCCAATATTTATGGAAAAAATGAAAGAAAATAAAAATCACCAGCCGACACAGAACATTCATATGATGACTGCAGAACTGAAAACCGATGAACCTTGCATTAATATTGTAACAAGGAGTGGAATTGTGATTGGAAATGATAAAGTAGATGGAAAGAAGGAAGCTAAAGCTACATCGGTTAGAAACACTACTGAAGCCCTATGTTTGATATTCAGAAGGAAACAAAAATATTTTTAGAAGTGAAGCGAAGCTTTATGGATACAAGAGCTTCGACATATAATGCGTAGCAAAATTAGAAGAATAGTTGTGGTGTATCATATTCGACTCAAAGCCAAGCTCTGATAATATAAGAATAGGGTGTAACATATAAGGTAGATACTTTAAAATCCTTTCTTCAAAATTGTATGAAATTGTTGTGAGATAAAAATCTTGTGGAAGGACTTCAATAATTGATAAATTCTTTTGCATCTAAAGAAGTACCATGGACTGATATGCGTGAAGTTAGCAATTTACATAAATAACAGAATTGGAAACGAAATGAGGCTTAGTGCACAAATAGGAGAATATGACATGGACTAAGTTTTTTTAGATATGGGATTTGAAGATAATGTCCTAACAAAGAAAACATGGGATTTAATGGGTCAACCGCAGTTGCAATGGTCACCTATTCATCTAAGAATGGCGAATCAACAAAAGATTTTTCCCTTAGGAATATTATCAGGCATTACAATGAACATGAAGGGGTGCATGCTACTATGGATTTCGAAGTAATAGAGATTGTGGATAAGAGTAACCCCTATCCTCCATTAGTTGGACTGGTTTAGTCATTTTCCAACATGGTGTTGTGGCCACCAACAACCCACCTCCTTATATAGTGTTATTGTTAATACTAAATAAGTGGGGACCCTTAGTAAAAAAAAAATTAAAAATCAATTCGTGCTTATATTTATTTTTTGATAAAGTTTACCATCATGAACTTAGGAAATACCGTTGAAAAAATCTAAAAAGCTTAAGTTTCATGATGAAGAAAGTGAAGTCACTCCTTAAGAAATATCGCATCGCGCAAAGAATGATAGGATGCCTTCTTATGAGCTAAAATTTTAAACAAATGCGAGATTGCGACGCGAAAATCCTTTGCATCACATGCATCAATGAGCACTCACGTTGAAAAACCTTAAAATCGCCGATATGCGATATCGCATATCGCAAAATCGCATAAAATACACATAGAGATCTTGAAATCTGCAATATTGTGATCTTGCAATCTAGCAATATTGCGATGCTGCGATCAAGCTCTAATGATATTATGATAATGCAATAATGTGATGCAACGATATAGTGATAATGCGATGTTGTGATCTGCGATACTGCAATGAAAATCGCAGAATCATTCCATCGCAGATTTTCCTGGCTCAATATTCAAGAAAAAGCTTTTTCCATAAACCAAGAATTGGTCACGCGCTTTAATGTTAATTAATGAGTTATATGCCAGTTGTTAATAAAATATGGTTTTGTGTTTATCAAGGAGAAAGTTCACATAAGGTTGCGTGTTTTTTCATATCTTTGGCATTTAAAGCTTTCCTGTCATTATTTTTATCATTACTTTCACCTCATTTGTAAACTGCAGGAATGAAGAACAAAAGGTTATACAAGACAGTATGCAGGATACTATGAGGAAGAAAGGCAGGAGTCCAATTTCCATCTGGGAAGGCGCACCTAATCTTCTTGGGGACCTAAGGTAATAGGATTTGCGGCTAATACAGGCCCATCAAGGTTAGCTGAAACATCAATTACAAAGTTAGCTTGTTCATTCCTGCACTGGATAGCAACAAGGCCCCAAATTCTTGCATACATGGACAGTGTAGATAACAGAGATGAACAGTTTAAGACTTAGGTCAAGAACTTACGAAATCATTATCTTCACAAAGTTAGAGTTTTATATCTCCCAAAAGGTGTAAAAGGTGAAAAACGTGTCAAGGAAGCCCAAATCAAGAAACAGAGGCAATTTTTGATGCGCAATTAGCGTCTAGTGCTAATCGCGCATTGCTGAGAAAATTTCTCAAAAAGGAAAACTTTCAATTGCTCAAGTACCTGTAAACCCCAAAAAATTGCAAGAGGTGATGCTAGAAACAGAAAGCTAAAGAAAAGGCAAAAGCAATTTCAGGGTTAATCAAGTTAAATTGGGAATAATACTGGGCATACATGGTAAAGTCACATAGTCAGTGGATGATTCCCAAATATGTCATCAATTACGCCGAAAAAATGGTGCCAGATCTTGCTGATACCATTCTCTCGCGACAATTATAAGCTGAAGTCAGTCGACCGTCTCTTCTCAGGCAATGTTGAATGCTTGCGATATTAAGGAGCAAATATAGAAATAGTTAGATGTTAGATTTAATTTTAGAAATAGTTTTATTTTATTTTTTCTTAGAAAAAGGACGGTCATTTAAACCGCATCCTGAATTTTTGTAATAAGTTATTTTTAGTTTTAGTTAGTAGTATTTAAACCCTTCTCATGCATTTAGAGAGGGGTCCAGAAATTTGTCAAAAACTTGTCCTCAGAACATGCACTTTTTCACCCTCCGAGCAGGTTTTGATGAATGAATGGAACAGGATTTGTTAATGTTTGCATATAATATCTGCTACTGATGTTGCACTTTTGTACTCTTAGTGGATGTTAGATCAAAGAGAGATAAATCATTGTTGCTTGAAGCTCATGAGTAGGACTAGTTATAAATGGTACTTTCATCTCTTAACCATTTCTGCTTATGTGTTAAAGTGATATTCAGTTTTAGTTGTTTATATATTAATGTGTCAATGCCTGAGTTATCATTTAGCACTTTTGTACGGTGATAGCTATTTATTTATGCTTAATGTATGAATAGCTCATTATGCGATATGTTTTTCACAACTGTTTCGTCTAACCTTTTATACGAAGTGGTTCATCTTTATTGAATTCTTTTCTCATAATAGCTTAATGATCTTTATTACCACTTGTTATTTGAAATCTTTTTAGATATCATAATAGAAGAATCACACCCCAGGTTAGTATAGACTTAGATTTTTTTTTTTACTAGAATACAATAGCATAGCATTAGATTAAAATTAGAATTAGAATATCTTAATTAGGAACAATTAGATTAGAAACATCAAATTCTACACACACACAGTCATAAATTGGGAAACTGGTCCCATATCCCCAATCGGACCTGCTATACCAAACGGATAAGGAGCTTCCAACCAAGGTCCAGACTGGGCGAGTATCCCCCTTGTTGTAGACCTGATTTTTGAGGCTTCAACATATTTGGCACTAGAAGGAGGGCCTGAACTATGAATGGAAAGTAAATTTGAATCTAAATACCATTATGAGATTAAATCGCCCTCACCATCTCCCCTGACTTCTCCATTACACTTAAACCCAGAGTTGGAAGTCGCGGGAGCATCAACCGTTGCTAAAGACCCTGACATTTCAGAACAATCTACTATCAAACCTCCTGAAGTTGAATCTGTGATTCAAAAACTTCAGCAATTTTCTATTTCTCCTGAAAGATCTCATAAATCTCAAGGTAGCGTGACTTCGCAATATAACCTTGCTCATCCACTGACCAAATTAAAGAGTGAAAAGTTTGGCGATCAACCAACCGAATTACCTCTACCCAAAATAAAATGAGCAAGGAAATCACCTGAAGAGTCCAAGAGTGAGACTCTTTCATCATCATCATCCATCTCAACCTCTTCACTGCAAAGTCAACCATCCACTCCTCCACTTCAGATCATCGTTCATCCACCCACTGGAACCCTCACAACTCCTCCTAAATCATCCGCAATCATAATACCCACATCTTCCGAACTGAAGGGATCATCTTCTGCACTTTCCTCTATTAGTAGATCAGCGATGGCCCAAACTCTATGGAACAACCCTGGGGCAGTCTTAATGCCTACACCCTTGAGTCAAATACCGGCCCATCCTGAAAAATGGCTGCCTAAGTTTAATCTTGAGGTAGGCATGCTAGCAGAAGAGCATATAAACAATTTTATGCTATCCATTAATCTCAATGGGGTTACCAACGAAGATGTTGTTGTTCGAATTTTTCCTTATACTTTGCAAGGAATAGCCGGATCATGGTATTTCTCATTACCCTCTGGATCTATCACTAGTTGGGACATCTTCCAACAACAATTCCTGACCAAGTTGGGTGATGACAAGTCTATGACAATGCTAATCAATGACCTATCCAACCTTAGGGCCGAATCAAGGGAACCTATCAAAGATTTCAATTTACAATTCAATAAAATCTTAAACAAAATTCCTACTGCTTCTCAGCCTAGCGAAGAAGTGCGAAGTGAATGGTATATCACTGATTTACCATTGAACATTGCAATCTTCGTGGACGGGGCTAATAAAACAACCTTAGCCGAAAACATGAAAGAAGCAATATCAGTAGAGAAACATATAATAGCCCTAGAGAAGAAATCCATGATAGAAGAACGGAAATCCAAGAAAGTCACCTTCAAAGAAGATTCCAAGAAGAAACAAGCAAAAGATCCATTCAATTTGGAAGGATTGCAAAAAGTTTTGAAGACCATGCCCAATGAAATGGTCGACATCAAGAAGCAAGTAGCAGAAACTTCTTCAAAAAATCCCTACAGAGCTTTTAAAAGAAGCCCTTCAACGAATTCAAAGCCTCCCAATACTATTTCAAGTGTTGAATCCGAACAAGAGGAAGAGGAAATTGCCACTGAAGGGAAAACCGATGAAGAAGAAGTTGTACAATTACAAGGAATGTGGGATTTCATCCTCCCACAAGAAGAAGATCAAGAAGTATTCCTATTTAGCACACGAAGTAGAAATCAGCTTGATCCTCGCCAAACTATCCCTAAGCAAAAGAGCACAAGCTCTGCAACAAAGGATAAAGTCGCAACAAAGAAAATGATATCTAAAGCGACTCAAACCAGTCCAGTCCAAAGAGATTCATCAACTCCATCTAAAACGCTGATCGTTTCGGATGAAATGCAGTACAATATTATAGAAGACATGAAAAAGACTAGGGCCAATATCACTCTTTAAGAATTGAGCAAGTTAAAGCATCAACAAAAGATAATGTTGAAAGAACTACATGCTGTGCCAGTTGCACCTTTGTCGGCCGATGTACTTTCTCAAGCTTCCCATAACATGGGAAGACCTCCAACTGATGCGACCAACAAAATTGATCCAACTGACATCGCTTTAATTGGAGGAAGATCAAGATCTCATACTCCCCCGTTTCTCCTTACTTATGAAATTTTCAATAAGAATGTACATAATTTCTTAGGGGATTCTGGTGCTTCATTGAATATTTTACCAAAGTCCATATGTACCAAGTTAAACGTTCAACCACAGAAATCCACTGTGTGCATAGTTCAGCTAGATCGATCGCAATTCGAAGTGTTTGGCGAACTAAATCAAGTAACCATAAGGTTGTCATCCAACCCAAAGGTATGTCAAGTTATTGACATTTTAGTTGTTGATACTCCAGAATTTTATGGCTTAATTCTTAGCAGGGATAGGTCAGAAAAACTTCAAGGATACTTCACAACTGACTAGTTGCACATGTGGCTGCCCTACAATGGTAAACCAAATCAAATAAAAGTTGAACGAGAACTACATCAGAAATACATAGTAACAGAATTAGAAGGGGAAAATGAACCAGTATCATATAACAATAGCATTATTGGTAATTACTCAGTGGATTCTTTCCTCGGTAAGTTTAACGCTCATACGTCACCTTACTCAGAACATTATGTTTTATTCCAAGTCGAAAAATTTTCTCAAATAGATTGTTCAAAATGTATCAATTTTTTAGATAGTCCTGTAAATAAATCTTTGTTTTCACTAACAATATAGCAGAATATGAGGCTTTAGTCCAAGGGTTGTAGAAAGAAATATGGTTAGACGTCAAGTACCTCCAAGTTTTCTGAGACTCTGAAATTGTAGTCAGATAGGTACATAATACTATACACTGCTTATCAGGTCATTTAAAACATTATCAATCTTTAGTTCATGATCTAACTGAGCATTATATAGCATTTAATATTTCATCAATTCCCAGACTCCAAAATGAAAGTGCGGACCTTTTAGTTAACATAGCTTCTAAGATCATTCCTTCAGAAGATTTTAGTCTAGATAGATTCTCAATAGAATTAATCTTTAGACCTTCTATTCCTGATAACATCACAAATTGGAGAATATTCAATGACGATCCTGATATCGTGAATTTCCTCACATCTGAAGGATCCTACTCCAATCAAATAATTGACGAAAACCAACATGATCGACAATTGCAACAAGATAGCACTAACAATGCTATACCTAATCGGTGTCAAGTTAGAAGACCTGTTACGATTTGAAAGATCAGTTTTTAAAAGGTCTACCAATTCAAACTCCAAAGTTCAACTTTGAATTACGAATTAGTAAACCTAGGAACCGATGCCAAACCACAAAACATTAATCTAGGCCTCGGCCTAGCCCCTGAAGAAAAATTAGCGTATATTCGTCTTCTGAGACAATATAAAAATGTTTTTGCTTGGAACTATGATGAACTCAAAAAATGCGACACTTCCATCATCCAACATACTATTCCAATGATCGATAATGAAAAAATTGTCCAACAAAAATTGAGAAAGATCCATCCCAATTTAGAAAATTAGATAAAAACTGAACTCAATAAGTTATTGAAAGCCAAAATAATCTTTCTCGTCGGACATTCTAGATGGGTCTCCAATATGGTACATGTTAGAAAGAAAAACGGAGATATTATAATTTGCATTGAATTTCGAAATATTAGCAAGGCTTGCCAAAAGGATATTTTTCCTTTACCACCTATGGAACAAATATTGCAGGCAGTGGTGGGTTCAAAATTATTGTCCTTCTTGGATGGATTTTCAGGATACAATCAAGTGTTGGTACATCCTCATGATCAATTAAAAACCAAATTCATAACTAAATTGGGCACATACGCATATCGAAAGATGTCATTTGGTTTTGATTAATGATGGTGCTACATTTCAGAGAGCCATGGACATCGCATTCAAAGGTTTAGTCAATAAATTTGTAGTAATTTATTTGGATGATATAACCATGTATTCCAAGAAACGAAGCAACCATCTTAGAGATTTAAATAAATCTTCCAACGTTGTTTAAGGTATGGAATTTCGCTTAACCCGAAAAAAATCTTTTTTCGCATTAAGTGAAGGGAAACTTCTAGGATTTATAGTGTCAAAATCTAGAATTCACATCGATTTCGACATAATCAAAGAGATTTCGGAAATATCCCTACCTCATAACAAAAAAGCCATGAAATCTTTCCTTTGTCAGATCAACTTTGTAAAGAGATTTGTTCCAGATTTTTCAAGAATCGTGTCTCCTTTACAAGCCATGATTAAAAAGAACTCAAATTTTAAATGGGGCCAAGATGAACACGAAGCATTCAACTTGATCAAACAAGATATTATTAATGCTCGATCTTTAGCAACTCCAAATTTTTCAGAGCCTTTTGTTTTATATACATTTGCCTCAGATAGGTCATATGCTGCGATACTCACTCAAGCGAATCAAGAAAAGGTGGAAGCCACAATTTCTTTTTTCAACTCAAATTTACAGGATGCTGAATTAAACTATTCAGACGTGGATAAATAGGCTTATGTTGTTTTCAAAGCAATCAAATATTTCAGACCTTTTTTACTCAAAACCGATACTAAAATTACAGTACCATTTCTAGTGGTAAGGAATCTTCTAGTACAGAAGGATGTGGGTGAGAAAAGGGCCAATTGGGTTACTGCCTTACAAGAATGTGACATAGAAATCAAACCAGTAAACATTGTAAAAGGTCAAGGCTTTTGCAAAATGCTCACTCGAGCGTTGCGAATTTCTAAAAATCCATCCACAGAGGTACAAATGTGCGAGGTAAGCCTAAACGATGTTGAGTCATTATACGCCGATATCATTTATTATCTTAAGAAATTATATGCTCCTTCACACCTCAACCATACTATGAAGAGAGCTCTAAGGTTGAAAGCCACACAATATTAGCTCATAAATGATATTCTTTTTAGGATAAATTATGATTTTGTTTTCCTTAGATGTCTTGAGAAATATGAAGCTGAAAAAGTTTTGCAGGAACTCCACAATGGGCTAGTAGGTGGACACTATGTTGGAGATGCTACTACACATAAAATCTTGCACATAGGCTATTACTGGCCTACATTGTTCAAAGACTCACACAGTTACATGAGGAAATGTCAAGTCTTCCAAACTACTACTGGGAGACAAAAGAAGCAATCCTTGCCACTACAACGAGTTAACATTTAGCAACCTTTAAATCAGTGGGGATTGGATATAATAGGTGAGATCGATCCTCACTCTTCTAAGAAGCATAGATATATCCTTACAACAACAGATTATTTTACCAAGTGGGTAGAAGCAGTTCCACTCAAGACAGCTAATGCTGAAAATATCATTGAGTTCATAGATCGATTTATAAACACCAAGATTAGATTTCCTTCCTCTTTAATGTTTGATAATGCATCATACTTTTATAGAAATGCAATGACTGAATTTGCACTTAAAAGAGGATTCAAACTTAAATATTCGGCCAATTACTACCCACAAGGCAATGGGTTAGCTGAGTCTACAAATAAAAACATAATTAGGATTATCAAAAGAACACTTGACCAAAATCATAAAAATTGGCATAAGTCTTTAATATATGCTCTGTGGGCAGACCGAATAATGCAAAAAGCTTCCATCGACACTTCTCCCTTTAATTTAGTTTATGGGAAAGAAGTGGTTCTTCCGACTCATTTAGCAATTCCCTCTTTGTCTTTAGTTCAATACATTGATGAAGTACCAACTTCCTCCTTACAGCTAAGACAAATGGAAATAATAAAATTAGAAGAACAACGAGAACAGGCTAAGAAAACCCATGCTCATCATCAAGCACTAGTAAAATCCTATTTTGATTCAAACATAATGACCAGAAAAGATTTTCAGATGTGAGATTTAATTTTAAAATGGGACAAGTCTCATGAAGAGAGAGGGAAACATACAAAATTTCAAAGAATGTGGCTTGGTCCTTTTCAAATTATAGAAGTCATAGGCCCATCAACATTTATGTTACAGGATTAGCAGGTAAAAGAGACTCTTTGCCTATTAACGGACAAATTCTCAAGAAATATTTTCCATAGAAGATTATTCTTCTATTTTGTAGAGTAATTGTTTTTCTTTTCATAATAAAACCAATTGTGAATGTTTACATTAGGCATTTACAAATAAGATAGCAATTCTCTTTTAGAGTTTGATTTTTCACTTGTATAAATAGAAAATATTTTGGAAAATTGATCTTTATTATTGAAAGATACAGTTAAAGACTCTTGCCTAGATATGATACTAGTTTCAACTTCATAAAGTTTGATGAAAACAACCTTTAGCGAAGAAATTGTTTTATATCAGTGCAATGAAAGGTATCAATAACAAAATAAAGATTCTCTATAGAACAACTATTTCCAAAAACTCTACTATTGTCATCCAGAGCTATCTTAAGGAAACAATGACTTCCTCCCTGCTAAGGAAATCACAACTTTCAGAGGAAACAATCCAAGGATACACTTCATCTTGAAGAATGAGAGGTCTCTTCATGAGCCGGCTTATCATATCATAGATTAAAACTTGCTAACTTTCCAATACTGTACACCAACAGGGCAATGACTCAAGATTGTTGCAATCAAAGGCAGGGTTCTCATCACGAGCCAGCTTTCAGCAAAGTTATAAATCAAGTGAATGACTATGTCATAAATTGGCTATCAAACCAAGACATTGTTCTTTAAGAGTAAAAGAAAATCAAAGCAATAAGTGTGGATATGGATTCTTCTTTGAGAGCTATAGGTTGCTTTAAGTAGGATATAGTATCATTGTTGGGTAACAGGTAACCCTGTCGAGGCTATAAATGCCTGCTGGCAGCAGAGGCTCTACCTACGACAAATGAGCATATTTAAAACTGTTTTATAGAGAAGACTTTGTTTTACCTTTACAGACCAAGTAATGACTGATGTAAATACAAGGACTAGATGAAGGAAGCAAATAATCAAAGTTGAAAATAGTTGAAACAAAATGTCATTGACAGGTTAGAGCATAATGTACTTTATCTTTCCATAATAAAGTTTAACTTTCTGAAAAATTTTCTGTTTTGGAAGTTTAGAAAATTCAATAAAAAACATAGATAACTGGTTCTTCCAAGTGAATCGCCAATTGTTGTGGCCACCAACAACCCCCCTCCTTATATAGTGTTATTGTTAATACTAAATAAGCGGGGACCCTTAGTCAAAAAAAATTTAAAAATCAATTAGTGCTTATATTTCTTTTTGGATAAAGTTTATCATCATGAACTTAGGAAAATACCTTTGAAAAAATCTAAAAAGCTTAAGTTTCATGATGAAGAAAGTAAAGTCACTCCTTAAGAAATATTGTATCACGCAAAGAATGATAGGATGCCTTCTTATGAGCTAAAATTTAAAAAAAATGCGAGATTGCGACACGAAACTCCATCGCATCGCATGCATCAATGAGCACTCACGTTGAAAAACCTTAAAATCACCGATATGCAATATTTCATATCGCATATCGCAAAATCATATAAAATACACATAGCGATCTTGAAATCTGCGATATTGCGATCTTGCGATCTACCGATATTGCGATGCTGCAATCAAGCTCTAATGATATTGCGATAATGCGATAATGCGATGCAGCGATATAGCGATAATGTGATGCTGCGATCTGTGATACTGTGATGCAAATTGCAGAATCATTCCATGGAAAATTTTTCTGGCTCAATATTCAAGAAAAATCTTTTTCCATAAACCAAGAAGTTGTCACATGATTTAATGTTAATTAATGAGTTATATGCCAGTTGTTAATAAATATGGTTTTGTGTTTATCAAGGAGCCAGTTCACGTAAGGTGGCGTGTTTTTGGATATCTTTGGCATTTAAAGCTTTCCTATCATTATTTTTATCATTACTTTCACCTCATTTGTAAAGTACAGGAACGAAGAACAAAAGGTTATACAAGACAATATGCAGGATAGTATGAGGAAGAAAGGCAGGAGTCCAATTTCCATCTGGGAAGGTGCACCTAATCTGCTTGGGGAAGAGAATCCTAAGGTAATAGGATTTGTGGCTACTACAGGCCCATCAAGGTCGACTGAAACATCAGTTACAGAGTTAGCTCATTCATTCCTGCACTGGATAGCAGAAACGCCCCAAATTCTCACATACAAGGACAGTGTAGATAACAGAGATGAACAGTTAAAGAATCAGGTCAAGAGCTTACAGAATCATTATCTTCACAAAGTTAGAGTTTTATATCTCCCAAAAGGTGCAAAAGGTGAAAAATGTGTCAAGGAAGCCTGAATCAAGAAACAGAGGCATTTTCGGATGTGCAATTAGCGCCTAGCGCTAATTGCGCATCGCTGAGAAAATTTCTCAAAAAGGAAAGCTTCCAATTGCTCAGTGACCTACAAACCCCAAAAAATTGCAAGAGGCGATGCTAGAAACAGAAAGATAAAGAAAAGGCAGAAGCAATTTCAGGGTTAATCAAGTTAAATTGGGAATAATACTAGGCATACATGGTAAAGTCACATATTCAGTGGATGATTACCAAATACATCATCAATTCTGCTGAAAAAATGGTGCCAAATGTTGCTGATTCCATTCTCTCGGCACAATTATAAGCTGAAGTCGGTTGACCGACTCTTCTCAGGCAATGTTGAATGCTTGCAATATTAGGGAGCAAACACAGAAATAGTTAGATGTTAGATTTAATTTAAGAAATAGTTTTATTTTATTTTTGCTTAGAAAAAGGATGGTCATTTAAACCGCATCCTGAATTTTTGTAATAAGTTATTTTTAGTTTTCGTTATTAGTATTTAAACCCTTCTCATGCATTTAGAGAGCGGTCTAGAAATTTGTCAAAAACTTGTCATCAGAACATGCACTTTTGCACCCTCCAAGGAGGTTTTGATGAATGAATGGAACAAGATTTGTTAATGTTTGCATTTAATATCTGCTACTAGTGTTACACTTTTGTACTTTTAGTGGATGTTAGATCAAAGAGAGATAAATCATTGTTGCTTGAAGCTCATGAATAGGATTAGTTATAAATGGTACTTTTATCTCTTACCCATTTTTGCTTACGTGTTAAAGTGATATTTAGTTTTAGTTGTTTATATATTAATGCATGAATGCCTGAGTTGTCATTTGGCACTTTTGTATGATGATAGCTATTTATTTATGCTTAATGTATGAATAGCTCATTATGCGATATGTCTTTCACAACTATTTCATCTAACTTTTTATACGAAGTGGTTCATCTTTATTGAATTTTTTTCTCATAATAGCTGAATGATCTTTATTACCATTTGTTATTTGAAATCTTTTTAGATCGCATAATAGAAGAATCACACCCTGGGTTAGTATAGACTTAGATGTTTTTGTTTACTAGAATACAATAGCATAGCATTAAATTAAAATTAGAATTAGAATATCTTAATTAGGAACAATTAGATCAGAAACATCAAATTCTACACACGCACTCATAAATTGGGAAACTTGTCCCATATCCCCAGTCGGACCCACTATACCAAACGGATAAGGAGCTGCCAACCAAGGTACAGACCGGGCGGGTATCCCCCTTGCTATAGACGCAATTTTTGGGGCTTCAACATATGGCCATAATAAAATTAAAGAAGAGGTAAATGATATTTGAAAGCAACAATATGAGATTGATTGTTCCCTTGGATCCATCAGAAGGAGCTAGGTATATTGAACCAGTTAAAGAGGAGTCTAGCACAGCTGATATAAATAACATCTATCAGATGACAACAGAAGAAAAAGATTGTGTTAAACCTACTGGGGGCAAGTTGAGTTGGGAGCATTATAGTTCATGTGCTTTAGATTCATAAGAAGAATTGGAAAATTGGCAAAATAGGTTACATGAAGTGGCTAGAAGGCGATGTGAAAGAGTTACTAAACCAGTTCGTTGTATGAAAGATGAGGTATGTGACTTACCTTTCTATGATGGTTTGGGTGATATAAATACTTTTCATGAAGAATATGCACAACAGGTACCATAGTGTCAAATATTGTTAGCTCTAGATATAGCCTTAAGAGTTACTCCTGCTAGATGGTGGGATACACATAAGAGGAATTTAGGAACTTGGAAAGAATGTCGAAGGTTGATATCGATAGGGTTTGTTCAGGTATAAATAGAGTTGGTAGATAATATGATGGTAAAACTAATCCTAGAGAGCACACCTAGCTCTGAATGATTGCATGGAATGAGATTCCATGAGAAGAATGGTTGTATGGGTTCATCCATACATTGGAGACAATTCCTCAAAATTGGTACCTGGAAATAGAACTTTGGCATGGTACTACTAGCTAGGAAGATATGGTTGATGGGTTTATATTCAAATTTATCTTTGAATATGATTGTCCATATATAGGTTCAACCCTTTATATAGTTAAAAAGAAAAAACTTGAGAATCAAATTCCACACACTTGGGAGCTTGATTGGGTTGTGCAGCTACAAAATGTATTGGAATGCTACAACATCACTTCAAAAGAAGATGAAGACCCTCACAATGTTTACATAAAATAATCTGAAGGCTACCATGAAGTGAATGGACTTGAGTTAGAATTACCCAATACAACAAATCCATTGAAGCTAAATAAGGTGAATATAGGATTATAAGAGAAGCCGAAGTTTACAACGATAACAGATTATTGGGATGAAGAAACAATAAACAAAATGAAATATCTTCTACACAAATACTAGGAATTATTTACCACTAATTTTTCATATATGAAGGGCATAGTAGGATATTTATGAGCTATGAAGATTCCTCTAAATCCTGATGCAAAGCCAGTTAAGCAAAGGCCTTATAGACTAAATACAAAGTACAAAAAAAAAGCGAAGAAAGAACTTGAAAAAATGATAATAGTTGGAATCATTGAACTTGCAGAATAGTCAGAGTGGGTAAGTCCTATGGTGGTACAAGAAAAGAAAACACAAGGATAAAACATGATTTGTGTTGATTTAAGGAAGTTAAATGATGCATGTATCACTACAAAAAAAAAGGTCATTGGTGAGGGTCATTCCTATAATGGACCTTTAAGGTTCGTCACCAATGTCGCATATGGTGGAAACCTTTAAAAAATCATTGTTGTAAGCATATTGATCCAAGGATCTTTTGCTTATAGATGTATCAAAAGAATCACATGTGAAAATTGCAGCTTAACACAAGAATTTAATGTACACAAGAAAGAAGAAGAAACACATAAAGGCAAGAAAAGATGACAACAAGACTTAATAATAGAGTTCATCCAACTTGGACTACGTCTCTGGGACCTGCTCGATCAATGGGGAGGCCTTCATTCATTAAATGGCATGAGAAAGAGAAATACAATCATCAGTCACAGAAGGGAGTTTTATAATTCTACCTCCATAAAGCTCTATGGCTCTGCGGCTTTGAGGTGTTCTGGCTTTTACGCTTCTCTAGGGAACATCTCGTCTCTGTATGGCCCCGCCATCCCCCCTGCAGCTCTGCCTATATCGTGTTTCATTAACATGTTTTTTTTTGTTACCAGCATTCTTAAATTGGGGGTTAGTTTGTTCATAATAGAAGTTGTTCCAATGAAAGGATCGGTGGGTGCAACAAAACCCCAAAAATAGGCCTTTTTTTGTTGAAAGCGATAATACACAGAAAAATTGAAAATTCTAACCACAAGGCTTAAAAGTCGAACTTCAAATTTTACCAAATCGGGTCTATAAACTCATTATATCTATCCCTTTATCGCAAATCCCTATCGCAATGGCCTCGGGGATCTTCCCTTTGGTTATGTCGACTGCCGATACGTCGATCTGCCGATCACTGATACACCAATCCACCGATCACCGATATGCTGATCTGTCGATTGTTGATACACTGATACGTCGATAACTGATATTGTCTATCATCGATCACTGATTGCTATTAGCATATCACATCACTATGACCGAGGGGTCCTGGTCTTATACCTTCGGTAGTGCTGACTCGATCCACCAATCCGATCAACGACACCGAAATCGCATGTCGCTAGTTGGGGTTTCCTTCCACCTGGCCTTAAGTTCTCCTTTTGGACTCCTTTGATTGCGATTTTCCTTTTAAAGGCTTAAAACCCATTTTTATTTTAGGAAATGTCTCCTTGCCAAGAGTTCATAGCACACACTCATTGGCCAAGGATTACATAAAAGTAATTACTGCCTCAAATGCTAATAAGGAAAGGCCAAAATATCATCGTTGCATCTTTGAAGTGATGGGACACACACCATCATTTTTTACTTTTACTTGCAACATATGATTTACAATGGTGGCCATAACAAGCCACTATCCTCAAAACCCAGCTTAATAAAGCATACCACCATGAATGGGGTGGATTAATCTGTTGAACATGTTCACATTTTGACTCCTTTGATTGCGATTTACCCTTTAAAGGCCTTAAGTCCATTTTTTAGAGAAAATGCCTTGTTTTCCAAAGGAACAAAGGCAGAGTCTTTTGGTGATAGCTTCATAGTGATGGTCCTTTAAGGTTTGTCACCAAAGCCATTTTCAATGACACTTTTGGTGAGGGTCGTTAAACGCCCGTCACTAATTCTCTCTTTAGTGACACTTTTGGTGAGGGTTGTTAAAGGCCCATCACTAATTCTCTCTTTGGTGACACTTCTAGTGATAATCTTTTATTGACCATCACCAATGATGTTTTTGGTTACTTTTGTTGATGGTAAATAAATGTTCGTCATCATTGATCATTCCAATGAGTTTTTTATGACGCTTCATGCTTGTGATGGACCTTTAAGGTCCATCACCAATGTTGCATATGGTGACGGTCTTTAAACAATCGTTGTTGTAAGTGTATATAGTGATGGTCCTTTAAGGTTTGTCACCAAAGCCATTTTCAATGACACTTTTGGTGAGGGTCGTCAATGTCCTATCACTAATTCTCTCTTTGGTGACACTTTTGGTGAGGATCATTAAAGGCCCATCACTAATTCTCTCTTTAGTGACACTTCGAGGGATGATCTTTTATTAACCCTCAAGAATGTTGTTTTTGGTTACTTTTGGTGATAGTAAAAAAATGTTCGTCATCATTGATCATTCCAATGAGTTTTTGATGACGCTATGTACCTGATACTATATTTTTTGTCAAAATATAATGATTTAAGACCATTGTTGTGCAGTCTTTTTCGTTATGTGTCGAAGGTCATAGTGGTTATAATAGTCAGTCAATTTGTTAAGAAGTAATTGATGTGTATCATTTCCCTCAAATCATAATATAGTCTTCCTATGAGCCAACACTTGATTCATTTCTCTTAGGTTTACTATCTAGCAAATTTCCTTTAAATAAAGTTCCACCAGTGTGTGTAGGAACTATATTATTTAATACATAATCAAGCTCTATCAATTCTATTAATGAGAGAGACATACCATTGCTCAACACTCATGGCACACCTTAACATGCTTTGGAACAATACACTAACATTCCTTAGCACCTCCCATGTCTTGGAACATCTTTGTACCTGGAACATCTTTGTACCTAGAACATCTCGCCATGAGTAGGATGCCCAAGAACATGTTAACATGACATAACATAGCAAAGCACTCTCCTATCATGTGTTGGCATTCTTTGTAGTCCCTAGCATGCCCTAGAACTCCTTCACATAATATTTCATTGGCAAACACTAGCGCTTGGCACACATTGGCACTTGGCATGTATTGGAACATATTATTAGTGTGCATAGCATGCCCCTTTTGAAAAAGATAAAGTCCCGACTTATCAACCCTCTTATGTGTTCATTTCCTCTCATTTTATCTTGGTTATTCCTTTTTTTTCCTTGAAACTCCTCGAAGCATATTGGCATACTCTGGCACCCTACACATCCTAGCATGTCTTAGCACCTGGCATGCCTTGGAACTATTGGGCACATGTTAGCACACCCCGAAACTACCTAGCACACTCTAGAACTTCTTGACATTCCATGATATTCCCTAGAATGCCTTACCTATGCTTAGCATATCTTGTCACTCCCTCCTTGGCATGATAGCTAGCACTAATTGACACTCCCCAACACACCCTCATATTCATTCACTTCCATGAATTTTGACCTAGTGCTCCCTTGCATTGTCCTAGTACTCCCTAACACTCCTCAACATGCATTGCCACACTCTAGAGCACCTTAGCACTCATAATTGAAGAATAAAACTTGTAACCAATGTTACCAGAATCGGAATAGACAATAAACCAGTGAGGCAAAAGAGATAATATTTTTAATCGGATTGGGGAAAAAATAGGAAAAATCGGAAAAAATCAGTGAATTCAATAAATAAAAATATACACATATATTGAATTAAAAAAAAAACACTTTTTATTGATATTTAGTAAAGCCATGTCCAAACAATACATAATATCAATATATGTCCAAAATATCATGAATGAATAAGCATCTCATATATGTTATGAGTCCAAACATGATCCAAAGTACTGATTCATGACTCCTAACTAGTGACTACATAGAACTAGAAGCAACTGCTTCAAAAAGTTTACAAACAATTGCATACTAATTAGAAAAAAAATAGTAACTAGGAGTCTAAGACTCTTAAGAGTGAGAACTAGAAGCGATTCCTTCCACTCCTTCACTTGCTTGAATCTCAAAGTTATTCAAGTCATGTAGGCTTAAAAGATGAGCCTCCTCTAATTGGACCCAATATGTTGCATTTGTAGTTTCAAAATCTATCTCTTCAAGGTCTATTGGTGAATGATACAAACCTTTCATTATCATGAGACATTGAAATGTGAATTTAATTTTGACTTTGAACTTTAAAGTTTAAACTTTAAATTGCAAATCAGATTATGAAACCTTCAAATTAAGCTTTCACCTAGTATTTTCTTGTTGTGAAGTCATAGATTGTAATGGAAAAATACAAGGTCATTTAAGTTATTTTGTGTCAATTGGTTGCTCTTCTTAGAATGTATTTTCTCAAACATGCTCCAGTTGCACTCACAACCTGAAGCATTGCATGCTTGGTTTAAGATTCGAATGGCAAATCTCTTCAAATCTGGCATATCACTACAAACGTTTTGCCACCAAAGACTTAGCAAGTGTCAAGGGTTCGTGAGTAGATGTACTAAATAATAAATAATAGAAACTTAAAAAGACAACAAAATTTAATAACACATTTAACATACAAAATAAAATTTAAACAAATTTAATGAATTGATGAAGCCTTGAAGCCTTAAAGGGTACCTGGCCACATCTTAGACCTTTCTCGTATAACATTGGTATAGGAAAATAATTTAGCTGGTACTCTATAATCCTATATTTGGGAAAAGACATGACATTGAAATTGTGGATCAGGGAAGCACCTTTCCATGCATGTCATAAGTCCTCTGCAAACCTCCCCATCCTCATTAAGTTTTCTCTTGTCATAAAAAGATTGTGGGTTTAAGAAGTACCTAGCAGCATGTAAGGGAGAGTGCAATTTCTTGTCCCAACATGCATCAATAATGTCCTAAAGAGGCATATAATTTGTCTCCTCATCCCCATATCTTCTTTTGATGGCCTCCTTTGCGAGATCCGTCGCCTCATAAATGTAACCCATAGTGGGTTTCTCACCATCAACCATCCTAAAAGTTCATGATTTCAAATTTAAATAAATATGAAACATTCAAAATTAAAAGAAGCTTGAAATGAAATTTAAAACATGAAAAAGTTAAAATACTTGAAGTCTCTGAGAACTCTAACAAGGGATTCCATCACAACAATAATCTCTTCCACATCCTTCTAGAAACTGTCATTAAACACAAGTGCAACAACTTCAATGCCTTCAAGGGTATTGTAATGTTTAGATGCCATCCACTCAGGTCCCAACAATATCCTCTTCAGATTTATCTTTTGTTCAACCACAAATTGCAAATATATGAAATTTGTTGCAAATCTAGTCTCTGCAGGTCAAACAATTTCTTTACCTTCATTGTATTTTCTCATGGTGTTTAGGACAATAGTGTGTTTGTATAGGTATTTGGTTATGGATTTTTCCTTCTCCACAACCTCATGTATCCAATGAAGCTTACCAATGTCCTCAAGAATTAAATCTATGCAATGGGCAACAAAATAGGTACAAAAAATAGTAGGGTGCCTAATCTCAAAAAGTCTACCAGCAGCCATATAATTAGTTGCATTGTTAGTGACAATTTGTACAACATTTTCTTCTCCCACTTCTTGAACAACTTCCTCCATCATTTCACAAATAAGTTGTGATGTCTTAACCTTGTCTGAGGCATCCATTGATTTAAGAAACATTGTACCTACTGGACAAGATACAAGGAGATTTATTAAAGTTATATCCCTCTGATCTGTCCATCCATCACTCATGATGATGTGTAGGGTTGTGTTATACTATTTCCACGACTAGCCCATGTAGTTAAATGGGGGCTTAGAGGGTGGTGGAGCCACCCTTTCATTGTGCGGATTGCATAGCGAGAGAGTCACAGGGATTTTGAGGGGTGCAGGTAACCCCACTTTATGGGGTCTACGAAAGTGCCCTGGAAAATTTTGGCTTTGGAACCTATGTTAGGTTGGGCAGACCCACCTATGGTTTTGTGCATGATTTTTGCACATGTTTTTTGACGCGATGGTTTTCGGTCCATGGTATTGGATGTGATGGTTTTCGGTCCATGGTATTAGATGCTTTGGCATGTATAAATATGTATTATAACATTGAAAGGAACATAATGAAAAATCAAGCTGGTAGTCCCGGTTTTGGGATCTAGGGGAAAATCTTTGTGTATATGTGTCTTATGTGTTATGCTCTTGCATTGTTTATTTTCTTTGTTTTAGAATTTGTATGTAGGTAATTTCTATACGTGGTTAAAAACTACATTTGGTATTAGAGTTGTTTCGACTTCAAGGGGATGCCTTTGTTGCAGAGGGGTTTTGCTCGGGCTTGTGGTAGACCCTGTTCAGTGGGAGATCTGTGAGATCAATTTTGGTGGTGAAAGAATATGGCGAGCAATGGAAATATATAGATCGATAAATTTAATGGTCAAAGTTTTGAGTTGTGCAAACTCAAGATGGAGGATCTATTGGTGGATAAAGATCAGTGGATCGTGGTAGATACGGGTACTAAAACAACGAGAGTGTCTGATGAATAATGGAAGAAGTTGGATTGGAAGGCAAATAACACAATACCATTGTGTGTCTAAGATTCACTATTGCTGAATGTATCAGGGGAAGCTACGGTGAAGGCTTCGTGGGAAAAGTTAGGGACTTTATACCATTCTATGTCTCTGGTGAATAAACTATTCATGCAGAAAAAGTTGTATAACTTGAAGATGAAAGATGGAGACTTTGTGATAGAGAATCTGAATGCATTTAATACTATGGTAAGTCAGTTAGCATATGTTGATATTAAAATTTTAGATGAAGATAAGTGCATCAGTTTGTTGTGTTCTCTACCATATTCGTGGGATAGTCTGGTTATTGTAATATGTAACATTGCAACTGCCTTGTAGTTTGATGAAATAGTCTCATCCTTGTTGATGGAGGAGATGATATGGAAAAATATGGAGAGCGAGAATGGTGATGCCTTGTCTATACGAGGATGGTCTCAGAATAGAAACAAAAATAAGTCATCAAGTGGGAGATCTAAATCTAGAGGGAGATCTAAATCTCCAGGAAAACCTGTAAAGTTGGTGTGCTGGAAATGTGGAAAGAAAGGGCACTACAAAAGGGACTATAAATCTAAAGCTCCTTATAAAGGAAAGGGGTCTGATGATGCTCCTTTTGCAGAGGTGAAAACCACTTCAGATGAATGTGGGTATGTGTACTTGGCTTCTTCAAGTACAGTTGTAGATCATGAGGCATAGTTGATTGACTCATGTGCATCCTTTCACTTCGCTCCTCATAGAGAGTGGTTCTACGAGTATGAGAAATATGATGGTGGTGTTGTCTTCTTAGGGGATGATAGGAAGACTAGAATTGTTGGTTGCGGAAAAGTAAAGTTGAAGTTGCAAGGTGGAAGGGCTAGAACACTTCCGGGTGTTCAGCATATTCTTGCATTGGCCAGAAATTTGATTTCTGTAAGCAAGTTGGATGATGCAGGTGTAAAAAAAATGTTCGAGAAGGATACCTGCAAGATGGTTCGGGGAGCACTGGTATTGATGCGGGGAGTTCAGATTGGAACTCTGTATAAGTTGCAAGGTAGCATGGTTGTTGATGGGTGTGATAGTTCTCTGGTTCCTGAAAGTGGGGGAGAAAATCTAGTGGTCTCTAGAGAGAAGACCATGTTGTGGCATCAATTGCTTGGAGATATTGGAGAGAAGGGCATTTTAATACTTCATGGTAAAGGTATGGTAGAAGGTATGAGTCATAGCTCTCTGGATTTTGATTCCTATGAAAATTGTGTATATGGGAAGCAGAATCGGGTGAGTTTCCTCTCTGGTGGTAAGAGGGCGAAACATATATTAGAGCTTGTGCATAGTGATGTGTTTGGACCTGTGAAGGTTCCATCACTGGGTAATTCTGTGTACTATGTATCATTTATAGATGACTTCTCAAGGAATACATGGATATATTTCCTTAATAACAAGTTTGAAGTCTTTGATAGGTTTAAAGAATTCAAGGCTCTGGTGGAAAACCAAACAGAGAAGAAGATAAAGGTGTTGAGGACAGATAATGGTGGAGAGTTTTGTCGTAAGGAATTCCAAGAATTCTATAAGAAGTGTGGTATAGCATGGTAGAAAACTACTCCATATACACCTCAGCAAAATGGAGTTGTAGAAAGAATGAACAAGACGTTGATGGAAAGAGCAAGAAGCATGCTTAGTGGTGCCGGGTTAGGACATGAATTTTGGGTAGAGGTGGTTGAGACAGCATGTTACCTGGTCAACAGATCACCTTCATTAGCATTGGAGGATAAAACTCCACAAGAGGTATGGACTCGTAAGAAACCATCTCTTTCAGATCTAAGGGTATTTGGATGTGATGCATATGTACATGTTCCAAAGGAGAAACAAACCAAGTTGGATAGTAAATCTTAAAAGTGCATTGTTATTGGGTATAATGATGGTTTAAAGGGTTATAAGCTTTGGAAACAAGTAACAAGGAAGTTTGTGTACAACCTAGATGTGGTGTTCAAAGAGCTAAAAGATGTTATTAAACATGAAGTCCAACCAAAGGAACCTGAGAAGATAGAGTTTGAGCTAAAGGAGGAAGAACCAGACTCTATAGCAGAGGAGGAATCAGAAGATGAAGAGCCACAAACTCTGGGTGTGAGAAGATCAGTTTGAGAAAGAAGGCAGCGAGAAAGGTATAGTCCATCTGCTTTCTATTTAAACTTTGCTTTATCTATTATTGATGATGATCCCAGAACTGTGAAGGAAGCAGTAGATTCAGAGGATGGAAAACTCTGGAAAGAGGCCATAGTTGATGAAATGGAATCATTGCACAAAAATGAGGCTTGGGATCTGGTGGAGTTGTCAGCTAGAAGGAAACCCATTGGTAGCAGATGGGTGTTCAAGAAGAAGACAAATATAGAGGGAAAGGTGGAGAAATACAGAGCTCGGTTGGTAGCAAAAGGTTATTCCCAGGTGCCAGGAATTGATTTTGGTGATATTTTTTCTCCTTTTGCCAAAGGCAATTCTATTAGATTACTTTTATTTGTTGCTTTTGCTTGCTATTTTGAGGTAGAACAGATGGATGTGAAGACAAAATTTCTTCACGGGGATGTGGAAGAGGAAATATACATGAAGCAACCTGAAGGCTTTGTGGTGAAGGGTAAGAAAGAACTGGTATGCAAGTTAAAGAAGTTTTTGTATGGGTTAAAACAGTCACCAAGGATACGGTATCAGAAATTTGATACATTTATATGGGGACTTGGCTTCACTAGAAGCAATGCAGATCACTGTGTGTAATTTAAATTAATTGGTGACCGTGTTATTTATGTGGTCTTATATGTGGTTGGAAATTACAAAGAAATTATCTAGGATTTGAAGACCCAATTATCCTCCAAATTCGACATGCAAGATCTTGGTGCTGCAAACTATATTTTGGGCATGGAAATTAAAAGAGATTGGGAAAAGAGGAAGCTTTGGTTAATCCAGAGGAGGTATGTTGAGACAATACTGTAGAGGTTTAATATGTAGGATAGTAAACCGGTGAAGGTTCCTATTCCTATAGGTATAAATTTATTTGTTGAATAGTGTCCCAAGACACAAGAAGAGGAAGAGGACATGTCACGTGTTCCATATGTAAGTGTAGTTGGTAGCCTGATGTATGCAATGGTTTGTACTAGACTAGATGTTAGCACTCAAATCTACCTTAGGTTGAAATAAGGTAAAACTCAAGGCTACATCAAACCAATCTCAGCCTCATAGCTAGCCCTATGAGGACAGGAGAGGGCTCTCTCCAGGTCAATCTCGGCAAAAGGTAATCGTTGAGGCTCAAGATGACTAAATAGGTAATTAATTTTAGGCTAGGCATGAAGTACAAGGAGTTTGAAATTGATTTTTTGGGGCTTTTGTTGAATCTAAGGGAAAAGCAATTTTGGGTGCGGGATGAGACATAGTTTTTGCAGAGGTCTACTTGGGGCAAGGTAGGTGATTGACTTGATGCTTTCAAATAGAATGAATGGCTAGATTTGACTGGTGAGAATTTAAGGAGAGCAAGAAGCTTTCAAGGATTCTCCATAAACAGATGAAAACATGGAAAATCAAACAAACTTAAAGGCAGAGCATAACAAATTATGGATTCTACCTTAACACTTCATTTGTTCAATTGCAGAAGATGAGAGAAGGAAAATGATAGACATAAACAACTTACAAATACTAAAATAAGCACACCATCAACACATAAAGCCACATGGATCCCAAACAGTTCTGCAAAACCCTGGTCTTTCCTTTGCCAAAAATGCAGAAGTGAATGTACAATAGAATGTCCTGCTTTTCCCAAGAGTCCAACCCTAAAAATGACTTAAAAAATACATAATATAGGCAAGCCAATCCATTCCCTTGCCTCTAGGGGTCGATCTCATCATCCTAGGATCTGTTTCAACCAACTCTAAACAAAACACAACAATCTAGGCATTCAAAACAACTTGCCTTTATAAGGTAGGAAACCAATTCATTCATTAAATTTTCACTCTTTAGTGAATGAAACTTCTAGAACAAGTAACTAAGTGTCAAAATTACATCATGTTTAATCAATTACATCAAGACAAGTCAAAAATTACATCACAAATCAAAACTAGTCAAACTGGCCGAATTTCTGAGCTGAAAGATGAAAAATTGGCCAAAAATCTCTATGCGTCGCGCGGATGAGCTCTATGCATTGTGCGTATTTCAGCCTACACTTGGGGCACTTTCCAACATCCAAATCAAGCTCACAATAGCTGGGTGGAAAGCCCTGGATGTCTGCTATCCAGCACAAGTGAAATTTCTCAATTTAGAGCTCATTTTCCCCCTCAAAATGTCATTCTCCCGGAAGTACTTCCTGCAGGTGCAAAAGGTGGCAGAAAGGTGATTTTCATGGTGTTTTTGGCCCTTTTGATCATCCAGAACTTGATGAGATACCTTGGCCATACTATAGCATGCATAACTTACCATGAAAAATCCAAAAATATAAATTTTTCCTCTAGAAAGTGTCCCAATCATCAGCGCGCGCGTCGACGTGCTACGCATTGAGCTGAAAAACCTGTTTTGCAAGCCAAAATTTTCAAAATGACAAAAATTTCTCCGAAATTGCTCAAATTCAGAGTGAAGACCCTCCATCATGTATTATGTCTAGCCAATGAAGCCTCAGCCAAAATTTGGAGTGGATCGGGCTTTTTTCGCCGATTTAGTGCTCTGCTCAACCGCCTCTTTAGAATCTTCATTTTTGCTTTGCAGACATGCATACGAGCCCAATAATGAGTTTTCATATGACGAAGCATGTCTTTGTCTCTATTTTCCTTTTCCAACAATTTCTCCATATGAGTGTTAACACGGATGATCATTGTCATATCACCGGGTCTCTTTCGGGTCTATTCTCGATCCTCACGGATTTGCCGCAGCTCATAAAGTGTATGTTCATCCTCTAGCTGTTTGTTATGCTGCTCTAGGTAGTTTATCACCCACTTAGCCATCTGCAATTTCTTTCTCAGCGAGTCATTCTCAGCTTTTTGCTGTCGGATGATCTCCTTTAGCTCCAATCTAGGAGAGCTCGCATCAACATCAATGATCGTGAAATCAGTGTCCCGGCCTCCTGAAGGACCCTCATCATGCATAGGCCTCTTGCCCCTATCCTGGATCTGTACCTGCACTAAAGAAGAAGGCAAGACCCCTTCCACATCTTGTGGAGATAATACTCGCGCTGCTGATGGAGTCAATGAGACCCCTTCCACCCCGGGTGAAGATAATACTCGTCGTGTAGATGCAAATAAGGCCATGTGGCCTCACTGATATGTCACATACAATGGACCACTTATATGCTCGGTCCTAGGAATGTTAGGCTGGTGTGAAGGCTCTCCCTCATCATGAACCATCTCGGGAAGCGGTCGTGGCGCTGTGAAGAAGTCACGGGAGATGAAATCCCCCCAAGTAATGCCCTGCTATGTCAACTTATGTATCACTATGATCTTGATCAGCGCGTAATGATATATACTTCTATGCTGCTGTGCTGGGGTCTTCCTTTGTACTAAAGCCACCATCTTCTCTATGTTGTGACACATGAAATATGGAATGTTCATCATACGTACCCTCGTGAAATGCATCAACAAACGGACATGGTACACATAGAGACACGAGAATCTGACCTCGCAACTGAAATACCCAATGATGAGTTTCATCAATGGTGCAAACTCATCCCTCAGGAATTTGAAAGGAAAAATTGTGCTCAAGTGTCTCATATACCCAGGTTTGATGTATGGCTCATAGTAGAATTTGTCTAACTGCTGGCATTTGTTCCATTCCTCTCCTACATTTGGTATCTCGGTGGCCTGAGCAATAATCTCTGGTGACAAAGTGAAATTTACTCCGGTGAGGTTTACATGGTCATCATGTAAATGTAGAACAAATAAACAAACTAGTTCACGATGATGCTGGGTTTGTGAGATCATCTCACAATATTGGAAACATGATCGACGCTGAAAACAATCCATTGCAAGTGGGCAAGCCTGCAATTGAGCCAAAGAAGTAGGCTCGTCCCTGACATGCTGACCACCTTTGCCATTTTTGTGAAACCTCCATGGCACATTAACCTCAGCTGTAGAATCACTGTCATACTCCTGCTCATAGACTGAATCCGTCTCTGACATGACTTTGAAAACAAGATATCTGGAATATGTATGCTGATATATAAAACTGTGTGTGCAATTGAATGCAAACTTCTTTTTGCTCTAACAATGCTGTGACCAAGGGGAAAAACAAATGCACAAAGGAATATTAGGAAAGGGAAGACATTAGGGAATTAGGGACTTTGGAAATAAAATCTAATTAGGGAAGGGAGGGGAAATGTAAATATAGGGTTAGGGTTTTAGGGTTTTGGGATATTAAATAGGATTAAGGCGTTTTTTATAGAGGCGGGGGATTAGGATTTCAAGGATTGTAGTGTAGGATTAATGAGGGAATTAATGGGGAAGTATGATGGGTGAACTTGGGAATGAGGAACAAAGGGAAATGGGGAAAAATACAACCTTGGTAACACAATGTTTTCAAACCCTACAACACTTTTTTATATTGACAAAGGGAGGGCTTTCAAAATCTGATATCCACGGCAATCATTCATGAACCCATCACATTCACCATTAAAAACAAAGGAAAGGCAATGGAGGCGAGCCTACTTGACAATTTTATGTGAAGAGGAGGCGATTTGATGAGTTTTCGAACTAGTTTCGAGCTCCAAACTATAAGCGTCGTGAGCCTTAGCCAGTGCATCGCGCGCCTTACCCAGTGCGCTGCGTGCTCCCTATGCACCGCGCGCTTGTAAATTAACACTGGTGATTTGAGCCCAGTGCGTCGCACGCACCCAATGCATCGCGCACCTTCCTGTATGGGTCGTGCGCTTGAAAGTTGAACCAATCTCCACCAAAACGCACAAATTCAACTTGGAATGATTTTCTCCACCCTTGACATGCACAATGATTTGAAAATTCATTGAAACATCTTTGTAAAGACTCCAATTTGATTGTTGCTTGGTCCATAACCCACTTTGTAATGTTTTGTCTTTGACACTTTTTCAGGATTAATAGACTTCTGACTTTTTGGTTTCCTCCTTAAATTTGGTTGAAATAATGATTTTTTTTGACAATTTTTTGCAGGGATAGCTGTGATATAATCTGGCAAAGGAGACCAAGGTTGTGCTTGGAAAATTCAAGAACTGAAATTTTTGAAAATTTATTACAAAAAATGAAATGTTGACTTATCTTCAAAACAGAGTTTTGAAGAGAAGTCCTAATCTATCTGTATAATGATAAAAATCTTTGAGATAACCACCTATCGAAGACCTCCCTCTGGCCTGCTGGCTTTATTAGACTTTGCAAAACCAAATTTACTTAACCCTATACCTAATGACCGAGAACACTTGTCATGACCTTGAAGTTGAAACAGGGTTGCAAATGACCTTTCAAGGCTTGATTTTTATGAATAGACCTGAGCCAACAGTGCCAAGCACGAGGGGAATGAGTGACACAAACCATTCCGTCAGATTTATGGCATGCCTAATGAAATGAAACTGATCGAAACTGATGGGACACCTAAACATGAAATGAAAAAAAGAGTTTTGATCTCTGACTGAGGGATAACTAGACCAACTCTAACATTGGCTCCAATGGGGATGGTAGCTCCTTGGAGATGCCAAGAACAAAAGATCTCTGTAAGAGCTAGATAATGCCTTCATCCATTGGGCTATGGAGTCATTATTTCAACACAAAAGTTTGACAATTTGACTAAAAAATGAAGACCACTTTGACCAAAACTGACTCGAAACTAAAAGGACTGATACAACTGACTTGACAAACTTCAAACCAACTAACCTCCATTTTCAGAATTATAGCCTTCACTACGGGCCCCAGACTGAAGATGAGAAATTAGTACACATGTGCAATAAAACAAAAGTAAAACGATATATACAATGATGACGAAATGAGCAGAAAATAATCAGAAGTGGTATCGCTTTAGTAGCCGACCATTGATCAGCCCTCCAAGACACTCATCTCCATTCATTTCTTTGAGAAGAAAAGCGTTTTGGCCACGATACGCTGTAATCTTGTAAGGACTCTTCCATAAGTTTTCAAATTTTCCGTGCTTTCCTTTGTCTTCATGTTGGGCATCCCACCTTAAAACTACCTCATCTAGCTGAAATGTGTCTGCTTTTGCCTTCCTGTCATAAATCTTTTTGATGCACTCCTGCAACTTGAAAGTATGTTGAAATACCTCCTCCCATGTCTGTTGTAAATGAATCATCTGATTAATCCTTCTCTGCATAGGATCTTCCTCACTACTGGCTTCCTGAAGCAATTTGACTACCGGGACAGCAAGTGAAGTAGGAAAAATCGTGTCTGTCCCGTCCACCAACTCGAAAGGAGACATGCCAATAGACTTTTTCTTACTCACCCTATCAGCCCACAGTGCATTCACTAATTTATTGTGCCAACCCTTTTTATTATTTTCCAGCAATTTCTTAATGATATTAACCAAAGATTTATTAGATGACTCTGCCAATCCATTTCCCTAAGGATGGTATGTGGTTGAATGTCCCAAGCTGATATTGTACTTATAGCAAAACTCGACCATTCTTTTTGACTTGAATGTTGCTGCATTATCTGTGATTAACTTACTTGGACACCCAAAACGTGACAAAATATTGCTTTCAAGAAAAGAGATAATTACCGCATCTGTGGCTTGTCGAGTAGGAATCGCTTCAATCCATTTCGTGAAGTAGTCAGTGGTTGTCAATATCCATCTATGTTGTCTTGACGATGCCGGATGGATTTCCCCAATGAAATCCAATCCCCACTACTGGAAAGGTGCACTAATTTCAATTGGTTTAAGAGGAAAAGGCTGTAGTTTCTGCTTCGCTTCGAAAATTTGGCATTCGTGACAATTCTTAACAGCCTTATATACATCTGAAAACAGTGAAGGCCAATAATAACTTGCCCTTAGAATATTATTCGTTGTGGTTTTCCAAAACAGATGGCCTCCACAGTCTCCTCTATGAAAGTCTTCCACAACTCTTTTGGCTTCCTCCTCTACCAAACAATTCAATAACATTCCACCAGGGTCTTTCCAAAACAATGCAGAATCTAGTATGCAGAATTTTGCAGCTTTCAATTTCAATTTTCTACTCTTATTTCTACGCATTCGGGGAGGTGAAGACAAATTCTGAAGTACATATAAAATTTCAACATACCAAGGGGAAGAAATAAACATGTCAGATACCTGAACTGATGAACTCTCCTCATCTTCATCGGACATGGCAGCAATCAAATTTATATCTAGAACCTGCAGATTTGTTTCAGCCATTAACTTGGCAAGTCCTTGTCCTTTTATTAGTTTGGTTGGTTTAATCTCCACATCATACTCTAACAATGAAGCAATCCACTTACCCCGCCTTCCTTCCGGGTCTGCCTGTACCAAAATATCTTTAACTCCTACGTTAGGAACATAGGCTATAATGTGGGAATGCAATATAGATACGCAGAAATCTTTCAAGGCCTTTACAAGCACAAGTGCTTGTTTCTCAATAATGTTGTATTTCAATGCTCCATCCCTTATAATCCAACTGAAAAAAGGAAATGGGCTTTTCAACTCCTTCCCTTTTCTGCATTAATACAGCTGCCAAAGTGTGTTCAGAAGCAAATGAGAACAAAATAAAGTCCTGCGTGTAGTCTGGGCTGATTAAAATAGGAGCTGAAGAAAGAGCAAACTTCACTAAATTGAATGATTTCACCGCCTCTTTGGTCCACTTTACCTGACTGTCCTTTTTCAGCATGCTCGTGATTTCTCTAAGATGCTCCGCTATATTTGGAATGAAGCGATGCAGAAAATTCAGTTTACCATTAAACGACTGTATTTCTTTCTTATTCCGAGGCTGTTCAATTTGCTGAATGGCTTCAACACGTGAAGGGTCAACACGGATGCCGTCTTTCGATATGATGTGGCCAAGGAGCTTTCCCTCATCCATGGCAAAAAGACTCTTTTTTGGATTCAGCGAAATGCCATATTTTCTGCACTTTTGGAAAACAAATTTCAAATGATATAAATGTTCTTCATCAGAATTTGAAAACACAGTTAAATCATCAAGGTAAACAACTAAAAATACATCTTTCTCATTGGTGAAATCCATGTCCATTGCACGTTGAAAGGTGGCTCCTGCATTCTTCAAACCAAATGGCATTTTTGCATAATGAAACATTCCCCATGGAGTGGTAAACGCAGTCTTGTCACGATCATCTTCATGCACTAAAATTTGATTATATCCTGAATAGCCGTCGAGTAGTGACATTCTTGATGCTCCAACTACTCACTGCAATATGTGGTCCATTTTTGGCAGTGGATAATTGTCTTTTAATGAAACTTTATTCAAATTTCTGAAGTCAATACATAAACGGATCTCACCTGTTTTCTTTCTCACGAGCACCAAATTTGATATCCAATCTGAAAATCGGATAGGCACAATGATTCCTGACTTATACAATCTGTTTACCTCTTTTTCAATCGATGGTAGCAGCTTTGGATTGATTCTCCTCAACTTTTGATGAAAAGGCTTTTGATTTGATTTAATGGGAATAGTATGTTGAATGATATTAGTGTCATATGTTTTTAAATCTGAGTAATCACACGCAAAAACATCAGAAAATAAAGACAACAATTTCACATACTCTGCCTTTACCTCCGGTGATAATGACTTTGATAATTTTACCATCTTGGGATTCTCAGCTGTCCCAATATTTACCTCTTCAACACCCTTTTTAGTTGGCCTCAATGTTGGTTTATGGGCTACATCATCTTGGTTGAAGAGTTCCTCCAAAGAGATCAATCCCTTAGGAATGATATTATCTTTAAGTTTCAGTACTTCCATTTGATTTATTTGTATATCATCACTACCATCATCATGTTCTGTATCTATGGAGGTGTCTTTGAACTTACCCTTATTCTGCAGAAAATGATTAATCTCCTCGTCATCCTGAAAGACTTGCCAACATTGCTGATTGTCTGGAATGGTGGGACGGTGTTTCACATGAATCTCGAACTTGTTGCTGGAATTCATCGGAATTTTTAAGTTGCTTGCTGCCTTAGCAAGTCCATCAGCAACACCATTTTATATGCGAGGCACACATGTCAAGGTATGATCATAAAATAACTTCAGAATATCTAAGACTGCATTTCGGTAAGCTCTCATGCGAGGATGCTTGGCCTGAAACTCACCCTTAACCCGCTTTATCACCAACTCTGAATCACCATAGAATGCAACCCTTTTCACTTTCAGCTTTCTAAGAATCTTAAGGCCAGCAATTAGAGCTTCATATTCTGCTTCATTATTAGAATAGTCAAATGCTAGCTTGTAGGAACACACTCTCACTTTGCTTGGAACCTTATCCGTAGCGGAAAATGGACTGCAAATCCAAACACCAATTCTAGCACCATCACTACCTACTGTGCCATCAAAATCCATGGTCCAAAGACCATCTTCATCGTCCTCTAAATGCTGAAACTGCACCAGCTCTGTTTCTCCTGTTTGCTGCCCATTGTCTTTAGCTGATTGCTCCACAGTAGTTCGCTTTTCTCTCCTTTCTTTTTGCAGAATTTCTCTAAAATTCTCCATGATTTTTGGTATATCTTCCGCCTGAACTAATTGACTATCAATATCATTAAAACTATCAGCAAGCAACACAAACGACTCTAAATCGATATGTACATAATTTACAGGATGATTGATTGGCTTCTCTTTGTTGGTTATCATGTATTTCATCTTCTGCTCTCGATATAACTTTCTCATTTGACCAAAGACTTGAATTGTTGCGTAAGAGAAATCTAACTGCAGTGTACCTTTCAATTTTGCCCCCCAAGATCTTGAAAGGAGCATCCCAAATCGCAGAGGAATGTTTGCCACAACCACATCCATCAAGACATTCTTTTGGTCTAAGCTAACAACCAAATCTTTGATGAGCCCGATACACCTCACATGGCTGGAATCAAATGAATACAAATCATGATATTTCCTTGTAATGTCTAGTCCCAACTTTTCCATGGTCGCCTTTGGCATCAAATTGTGCGAAGCACCCAAATCGAACATAGCAGTGTGAAATACATATTCATGCAATCTCAAACTGATATAAAAGGGAGGAACATCACTGTCAGGGGACTCACCATCTAATGCAGGCCCAAATATCAATTCTAGCTGACCATCTTCAACATTTACCGTGTCAAACATTGGATCAAAATTCAAAATTTTGGAGACTTGACCACGGTAGCTGCTATTCTTCATGATTTTTGTCAAAGGAATGGATATTTTTAATTGGAAATTTCATTTTCCAAACTAAATGCTGAAACGTTTTCGACTTCTTTGACTGGAACTTCCTTCTTATCCTTGATTATACTTGTCTGATTTGCCTTTTCTGCTAATGATATTTTACTAGCCATGGGATCAATTGTCTCTTTTCCTTTCTTCTGTGGTATGGGTGAATCTGTCTTCGATGCTGTAGCTTCTTTTCTTTTATGAATTGGATTTATGGGCACATCTCAGTTTCTCAATGAGTACTACTTCTATTGAGTGGAAAAGGAATTCAAATATCCTCTTTGGTAATCATCTAAATCTACATCATTTGCTAAGATGAAATCTTCATCTTTCTCGGTAGTTGAACTTTCTCCATACTCTTCATCCTCAGTGATGTAAATGGGCAGATCGTCGGGAGTAAAGAAGTGATTATGGTCCCCTACTACATCAGCATCATCATCTGAATCTTGACTCACAAAATTCTGCAAAAGAGGAGTCTTAATCTGCTGTTGGGCTGCCGGCTCTTGTGCTCTTTGTTCACGCTGCTTAATTCTGAACTTTGGCTATTGCTGGCCACGGTAATTTGGATTACGAATCTGCATTTCTGATTTATCAAGGTTCATTATTTTGAACATTTTTTCCATCTCACGAAGCCAAGGTGGTTCTGAGGTAGACTCTTCCTTTATAGTCACTATTTTCTCTGATTTCAATCGTGCTCTCTTACCATTCAGATTTGCCTCAACACTAACAGCAATCTTTTGCATATCTTCTAAAGTAGGCGGATCTCTGTCTCGTAATGAATAAGCCATCTTCGGATGAAAACCATCCTGGAATTTAAAAAGTGCTGACTTTTTAGATGGTCTTAAGTCATCTGGAATTGCAATATACACTGCTTTAAATATGATAATATAATCCTGAACAGACTCACCAGGATTACGCTTGATGTTGCTATACTCTGAAGTGATTTGCAACGGATCTTTCTTCATTTCCCACCGATCTAGAAACAAATTCTGAAGTTCCTGTAGTGTGTTGATACTCCTCGCCTGTAAAGCTTTGAACCATTTTCGAACCTCTCCTCCGAAAGTCTGGGCAAACAATCTCATTGAGACATTTTTTGCATCAATTTCATGCAGGTCCAAAAAGTCTATCATTCGAATAATATCCTGCTGAGCGGATATACTCTATGGTGTGCCATCAAATATAGGGATCTTGCTTTGATAATCAGCGGGCATAGGATCCAAATTGGCCGGCAAAGCAAGGGGTGCAAATCTGGCAGCCATGGTTCTTGGTGGATTTGTAGTCGGCCTTGGAGATGTTGGGGGAGTATGTGCAGCTGAAGTGTGAGGTGTATGAGGAGGTGAGTGCAGAGGAGATGCAGTTTTAGGCGTGGAAACAGTGGATGAAGGCGGATTTACTGCAGAATTTTGATCAGAAATAATAGGTTGCACAGGGATGGTGGGAATGAAAGGCGATTCAGTAGGAATTCTAGAGGTGGATGCCGTAATGGACGATCCAATGGTAGCAGATGCCGTTTCTAGAAAATCAATGATATTCGTAACCTCAATTGTAGTCTGGAGATGTCTTAAAATGAAATTCTCAATAGACTTATTAGACCTTTCGATTTGAAGAGCGGTAGCAAAATCAAGATTTGGAACTATAGAATCAAGAGCATTTTCAGACTTGGTTTTGAACAATGACAGTTCAAACTTATCATCAAAAGCAAGTTCTTCAAGATATTCAAAAATTGCAGGACATGAATGAGATTTAATCATGGGAGTCACAGAGCTTTCTTGACGGAGGAGTCTTGGAATCAAATTCAGATTTTCGTAGACAGGAGGTGGATTAGGATCTGGATTAGCTCTAGTATGTCTTCTTGAAGCCAGTGTTTTTTGTCAAAAGATCAAAAGAATATACGTAATTCAGCCTATCGACTTCTAGACTCAATCATCCAAAGGTCTAGAACAAACAAATATACTGGGGTGATTTTTCAAATCAAGTGCTTCATTCACAAGCTAACCAGAGATCAACTAAAGCAGTGTTTATCTACTTACGCTTATGCATGGCAAAAGCGTTTCGAAAGCTACCTGGTGTGACTTCAGACTCCATCTAAGACTCATGAAATAAACACATCAACAAGAAAACCATTGAGATTTTCCTTCCCCAGTATGGTCGCCACTATGTTAGCGCTCAAATCTACCTTAGGCTTAAATAAGGTAAAACTCAAGCTTACATCAAACCACGCTCAACCTCGTGGCTAGCCCTACGAGGACAGGAGAGGGCTCTCTCCGGGTCAATCTCAGAAAAAGGTAATCGCTGAGGCTCAAGATGACTAAATAGGTAATTAATTTTAGGCTAGGTATGAAGTACAAGGAGTTTGAAATTGATTTTTTGGGGTATTTGTTGAATCTAAGGGAAAAACAATTTTGGGTGCGGGGATGAGGCACAGTTTTTGCAGAGGTCTACTTGGGGCAAGGTAGGTGATTGTCTTGATGCTTTCAAAGAGAATGAATGGCTAGATCTGACTGGAGAGAAGTTAAGGAGAGAAAGAATCTTTAAAGGATTCTCCATAAACAGATGAAAACATGGAAAATCAAACAAATTTAAAGGCAGAGCATAACAAATTATGGTTTCTACCTTAACACTTCATCTGTTTAATTGCAGAAGATGAGAGAAGGAAAGAGATACATATAAACAACTTAAAAACACTAAAAGAAGCACACCATCAACACATAAAGCCACATGGATCCCAAATAGTGCTGCAAAACCCTGGTCTTTCCTTTGCCAAAAAGGCAGAAGTGAATGTACAATAGAATGTCCTGCCTTTCCCAAGAGTCCAACCCTGAAAATGACTTAGAAAATACATAATATAGGCAAGCCAACCCATTCCCTTGCCTCTAGGGTTGATCTCATCATCCTAGGAGCTATTTCAACCAACTCTAAACAAAGCACTACAATCTAGGCAGTCAAAACAACTTGCCTCTATAAGATAGGAAAACAATTCATTCATTAAATTTTCACTCTTTGGTGAATGAATCTTCTATAACAAGTAAATAAGTGTCAAAATTACATCATGTTCAATCAATTACATCAAGAGAAGTCAAAAATTACGTCACAAATCAAAACTAGTCAAACTGGCCGAATTTCTGAGATGAAAGATGAAAAATTGGCCAAACATCTCTATGTGTCGCATGCTAGAGATCTATGCACCGCACTCCTTTCAGCCTGATTCTTGGGCACTTACTAACATATAAATCAAGTTCACAATAGCTGGTTGGAAAGCCCTAGATCTCTGCTATCCAGCCCAAGTGGAATTTCTCAATTTGGAGCTCATTTGCCCCTTCAAAACGTCATTCTCCCGAAAGTACTTCCTGCTGGTGCAAAAGGTGGTAGAAAGGTGATTTTCATGGTGTTTTTGGCCCTTTTGATCATCCAAAACTTGATGAAATGCCTTGGCCATACTAGAGCATGCATAACTTACCATGACAAATCCAAAACTATAAATTTTTCCTCCAACAAGTGTCCCAATCATAAGCGCGCGCGTCGATGCGCTATGCGTTGAGCTGAAAAACCTGTTTTGCAAGCCAAAAATTTCAAAATGAAAAAAAATTCTTTGAAATTTCTCAAATTCAAAGCAAATAACCTCCATCATGTATTATGTCCATCCAATGAAGCCTCGGCCAAAATTTGGAGTGGATCGGGCTTTTTTCGCCGATTTAGTGCTCTGCTCAACTGCCTCTTTAGAATCTTCATTTGCTTTGCAGACATGCATACGAGCCCAATAATGAGTTTTCATATGAAGAAGCATGTCTTTGTCTCTATTTTCCTTTGCCAACAATTTCTCCAGATGAGTGTTAACATGGATGAGCATAGACTCTCGATCAATCAGTGTCATATCACCGGGTCTCTTTCGGGCCAATTCTCGATCCTCACGGATTTGTCGCAGCTCATAAAGTGTATGTTCATCCTCTAGCTGTTTGTTACACTACTCCAGGTATTTTATCACCCACTTAGCCATCTACAATTTCTTTCTCAACGAGTCATTTTGAGCTTTTTGCTCCGGGATGAAATCCTTTGAGTCCAAGCTAGGAGAGCTCGCGTCAACATCAATGATCGTGAAATCAGTGTCCCGGCCTCTTGAAGGACCCTCATCATGCATAGGCCTCTTGCCCCTATCCTGGATCTGTACCTGTGCTGAAGAAGAAGGTGAGACCCCTTCCACATCATGTGGAGATAATACTCGCGTTGCTGATGGATTCAACGAGACCCCTTCCACCCCAGGTGAAGATAGTACTCATCGTGTAGATGCAAATAATGCCCCGTGGCCTCGCTGATATGTCACATACAATGGAGCACTTATATGCTCTTTCCCAGGAATGTCAGGCTGGTGTGAAGGCTCTCCCTCATCATGAACTATCTTGGGAAGTGGCCGTGGCGCTGTGAAGAAGTCACGGGAGATGAAATCCTTCCATGTAATGCCCTGCTGTGTCAACTGATGTATCACTATAATCTTGATCAGCGCGTAATGATATATACTTCTATGCTGCTATGCTGGGGTATTCTTTTGTACTAAAGCCACCATCCTCTCTATGTTGCGACACATGAAATATGGAATGTTCATCATAAGTACCCTCTTGGAATGCATCAACAAACGGACATGGTACGCATAGAGACGTGAGAATCTGCACTCGCAACTGAAATACCGAATGATGAGTTTCATCAATGGTGCAAAATCATCCCTCGGGAATTTGAAAGGAAAAACTGTACTCAGGTGTCTCATATACCCAGGTTTGATGTATGGCTCATAGTATAATTTATCTAACTGCTGGCGTTTGTTCCATTCCTCTCCTACATTTGGTATCCCGGTGGCCTGAGCAATATTCTCTGGTGACAAAGTAAAATTTACTCTGTTGAGGTTTACATTGCCATTATGTAAATGTAGAACAAATAAACGAACTAGTTCACGATGATGTTGGGTTTGTGAGATCATCTCACAATATTGGAAACATGATCGACGCTGAAAAAGATCCATTGCAAGTGGGCAAGCCTACAATTGAGCCAAAGAAGTAGGCTCCTCCCTGACATGCTGACCACCTTTGCCACTTTTGTGAAACCTCCGTGGCACATTAACCTCAGTTGTATAATCACTGTCATACTCCTGCTCATAGACTGAATTCGTCTCTGACATGACTTTGAAAACAAGATATCTGGAATATGTATGCTGATATATAAAACTCTATGTGCAATTGAATGCAAACTGCCTTTTTCTCTAACAATGTTGTGACCAAGGGGAAAAACAAATGCACAAGGGAATATTAGGAAAGGGAAAACATTAGGGAATTAGGGACTTTGGAAATAAAATGTAATTAGGGAAGGGAGGGGAAATGTAAATATAGGATTAGGGTTTTAAGGTTTTGGGATATTAAATAGGATTAAGGCATTTTTTATAGAGGTGGGGGATTAGGATTTTAGGGATTGTAGTGTAGGATTAATGAAGCAATTAATGGGGAAGTATGATGGGTGAACTTGGGAATGAGGAACAAAGGGAAATGGGGAAAAATACAACCTTGGTAACACACTGTTTTCAAACCCTACATAACTTTTTTGTGTTGACAAAGGGAGGGCTTTCAAAATCTGATCTCCATGGCAATCATTCATGAACCCATCACATTCACCATTAAAAAGAAAGCAAAGGCAATGGAGGCGAGCCTACTTGACAAGTTTATGTGAAGAGGAGGCAACTTGATGAGTTTTTGAACTAGTTTTGGGCTCCAAACTGTAAGCGCCATTCCCTTACCAAGTGCGCCATGCACTTGTAAATTAACACTGGCGATTTGAGCCCAGTGCACCGTGCGCACCCAATGTGTCGTGCGCCTTCCTGTATGGGTCGTGCGCTTGAAAGTTGAACCAATCTCCGTCAAAATGCACAAATTCAACTTGGAATGATTTTCTCCACCCTTGGCATGCACAATGATTTGAAAATTCATTGAAACATCTTCGTAAAGACTCGAATTTGATTGTTGCTTGGTCCATAACCCACTTTGTAATGTTTTGTATTTGACACCTTTTCAGGATTAATAGACTTCTGAATTTTTCGTTTCCTCCTAAAATTTGGTTGAAATAATGATTTTCTTTGACAATTTTTTGCAGGGATAGCTGTGATAGAATCTGGCAAAGGAGACCAAGGCTGCGCCTGGACAATTCATGAACTGAAATAGTTTAAAATTTATTACAAAAAATGAAATGTTGAATTATCTTCAAAACATAGTTTTGAAGAGAAGTCCTAATCTATCCGTATAATGATAAAAATCTTTGAGATAACCACCTATCGAAGACCTCCCTCTAGCCTGCTGGCTTTATTAGACTTTGCAAAACCAAATTGACTTAACCCTAGACCTAATGACTGAGAACACTTGTCATGACCTAGAAATTGAAACAGGGCTGCAAATGACCTTTCAAGATTTGAATTTTATGAATAGACCTGAGCCAACAGTGCCAAGCACAAGGGGAATGAGTGACACAAACCATTCCGTCAGATTTATGGCATGCCTAACGAAATGCAACTGATCGAAACTGATGGGACACCTAAACATGAAATGCAAAAAGGAGTTCTGATCTCTAATAGAGGGATAACTAGACCTACTCTAACACCAGACATTGCACATTCAATGGGAGTATTGAGCCGGTTTGTGTCAAAACCAGGAAAGGAGAATTGGACAATAATGAAGCGGGTTTTCAGGTATTTGCATGGCACTAGTGATTATGGTTTGTGCTACCAAGGAAAACCAGGATTGGACAGAGTGTTGGATATTCGTGGCTTTGTTGATGCAGAGTGGGTTGGAGATATGGATCAAAGAATATATACAAGTGGGTTTGTGTTTAACCTATTTGGAGGTGTAGTCAGTTAGATGAGTAAGAAACAATCTGTAGTGGCACTATCAACTACAGAGGCAGAATACATGGAAGCCACTCATGCAAGCAAGGAAGCAATTTGGTTGTAGAGATTGTGTTCAAGTATGGGGTTAGTACGATGAGCTATAAGGATACTCTGTGATAGCCAAAGTGCAATTTTCTTAGCAAAGAACCCTGCATATCACTCAAAGACGAAGCACATTGATGTTCAGTATCACTTTGTGAGGGATATGATAGAAGACAAAAAGGTGTTGCTGGTAAAGGTGGACACTTTGAAAAATACTGCAGATGGATTGACAAAATCTGTGAGCTCTGAGAAGTTCTCTTGGTGTAGAGAAACAATGGGCATTGCAAGGCTAGATAGATGACTAAACTCTCTTATGTCCCCTTGTGGAAAGAAAACTAGAAGTGGGAGAATGTTGGCTTGTGTTATATTCTTTCCATGACTAGCCCATGTAGTTAACCGGGGGTTTAGAGGGGGGGGAGAGCCCCCCTTCATTGCATCGATTACGTAGTGGGGGGGTCACAGGGAGTTTGAGGGGTGCAAGTAACCCCACTCCATGGGGTCTGGGGCAGCGCCTCGTAAAATTTTGGTTTTGGAACCTATGTTAGGTTGGGCAGAGCCACCTATGGTTTTTTGCATGATTTTCGCACATGGTTTTGGACGTGATGGTTTTTGGTCCATGGTATTAGATGCGATGGTTTTTGGGCAATGGTATTGGATGCTTTGGCATGTATAAATATGTGTTATAACATTGAAAGGAACATAATGAAAAATCATGTTGGTAGTCTCAGTTTTGGGTTCCAGTGGAAAATCTCTGTGTATATGTGTTTTATGTGTTATGCTCTCATATTTTTTATTTTCTGTGTTTAGAATTCGTATGTAGGTAATTTCTGTACGAGGTTAAAACCTACATGGTGCACCCTGTTTCTACCCATGATGAACAAAACTCAGATAGCACAAGTATGACATCTTCAACACTTTCTAATAGCAAATTTGTCCTAATTCTCTGTGATGAAGGGGCTTTGAGCCCTTACCTACAACAACAATTGCATCAATGATAGCTTGTCAATAAGGACTTATAGAATAGTGGAAAGGTATGTCAGAATAGTACCAAATGTTAGTACTGGCCTTCCTTGCCTAACTATGGATATTGTTTTTCCAACCAGTGGTATCTAAGGTAGGTTGGGAACTAGGTTTTGTTTGGGGAGAGAAAAAGGTGTTTATGTTTCCACCTCCAATGTTGAATGCAAGAGGATTCATTTGACCTTGAGTTTGACTTGGACTTGGAGGCATGTGTGGGAAACTTGGGAATTGCATTGAGGATTCAATAGAGGGAGATGACAATGGGGTAGTGGAAGAAAAATTTTCAACTCTAGGAGTTCCTATTTCTTCTTTTTTCTTTTCTTTCTTTGCATTATGCTGACTCAACATATCAATGGCCAAGGTAGCTTGGTGTTTGACATTTTCGTCAACATTTTTGCAGAGACCTATGTCATGGTCGGGTATTTGTGCAAGGTGGTACTTGAATCTATGAATTCCTCCACTATATTTCGATTTGAAAAATTTACAAAGGAGCTTGGGGTCTCTAAGAATCTTGTCACAATAAGCCCAAGAAAAGTCCTTCTCCCTCGCCATTGTTGCTGTTTTGGACTTGTGCTTAAATTGTGGCTTCTGTTTAGATTTGGAGTTGTACCTTCTACTTAATTTGGATCCTGTAAAAGACAATAAAAAATTAAAATTAAAATTCCATATATAACTTCGCAAAAAAGAGGGTTATTTTTAAAGGATATGAGGTTTTGTTAAGGATCAAAAAGGATTATATCCAATAACACAAGCGCATTTCGACCTAATATATAATTATGACCTTGAAACACAATTAGGTATATATGAGGAAATGCTACCTAAAGGAAATATTATGAACATATATTGCATTGTAATCTTGAATTTGCAAGTTTGTTTAGCATAATACAACTGAACCAATACATCAATAACAGATTCTAGAAGAACAAAAATACCCAAAGTTGTGAATGCATGGTTAAAGCCTTTGCAGTCAGCAATACATCAACCAAGGAAGGAAATCTTGATGACTTGGCCAGTGGTTGGTATGAAACCATTTCTTAATACATTTTTAAAATCTATTTAAGCCCCATTTATAGGGTTGAAAAGTCATAACCAAAGGAATATGTCGAATTATTGTTGAATAGTGAAACTTGAAACTTTCCATTGAAAAACGACATTGAAACTTCAATATAGTAATATACCTACTATTTAAGCCAAGTGCTAATGTACCTCGATTGTTGAATAGTGAAGCGACTAAGCCTAAATGTAACACATGCTGAAGGTGATGCATTACTGCCCGAGTGTCAATATGGAGTATGGATAGAGCACACATTAGAGACTGCCCGATATGGAGTCTGGACTTAGGCTCACATTAGTGGTTCCTCGATATGGAGTCTAGACTATGTAATAGTGATTAGTGATTAATTAATGAAGGTCTTGACGTATGATTTGTGGGCCTAAGAAATGAGAAATAAATTTTGGAATGACTGACGTTTATTTTTTAGCAATGCGACATACCTAAACTTCAAAAGCTCGTGCTCATTGAGTCAAGGCCGAAAATCGAATAAATTGGAATCAATCATAGGAATCTACTTTAATTGGCAAGTTGCAATTCAAACTTTCGTTGACCATGAGTTAAACTTGGTCAACATGAGTTTGACTCGCAAAGATTTGGATCAGATCATGTTAGGTCCCTATAATACTAGTGATGCCCCCATTAATATTGTAGTTGTATCCCTTGTTAAATTTATTGTTGTGCCCCTATTGTCCCCATATTGTTATTATTGTGCCCGATAGAATCCCTCTATTGTTATTTTTGTGCCTTTATATTATTATTGTTAGGTCGGCTTGGTTATATTGTGACCCCTTAGACTCCTATATATAGAAAGGAGGTTTTGTCATTTGAATCATCCAAGAATTATTATTTTGTGTAATGTAAAGGAGGTTTCCCTCTCAAAGAGGCTAAATTATAAGGTGTTCAACTATCTTTTGTATCTTTTTCTGAGCTGGTTTCATAACATTTAGTATCAGAGCTTTGGATTCTAGGGTTTCACTGCTCCAAATAGTTCATCGTGGAATTTTCACTATAACTTTTTTTCTGTGACGTTTCAGAAGTGAAAGAAAATAACTAATTTGAGATGAAATCGCACTAAACCTCGGGTCCGAATTTCAGATCTTTTCACACTATATTTGTGGAGATATGATCTGAGGAAGTTGGTCTTTTTGTAGACTCCTGAATTACATTCCAAATAGGTGACCTGGAAAAATCGTCAAAACTTTTTCTCTGAGCAGGAGATTGAAATTTTGTAAGGTATAGAGAGGACAGACTGTAGTTTCTTGTATATATTTTTCAGAGCCAAAGGTCAAAAGAGTGAAACATGACACTTCATACAAATTCTCGCCTCTGGAAAGATCTATAATCAGGTCATCTTGGGAGATTGTGCATAACTCTTCCTTGGAGAATCCAATTTGGATAAGACTGATGGCATTGGAAAGAGAATGTAGAGGGCTACTACAGGTCGCAGTTTCAGAACTGGATGATACGAAATTACAGATATACATTAGATTCAATATCAAGCTCCTACAAAGTGGAAAAGGGTGTGTAGCTTTTTTAAAATTTTTGCATAAGCTTGGTTTGAAAAAATAGTTTGAAGGAATTAAAAGGGCATAGTAAAGCATTATTATCAGTAATTGATGCCTTGAGGAAAGAAAATGCAAAAACTTAGTAAGAAGCCTGAAAGATCTAACATGACTCATAAAGAAGAGGAAGAAATGCAACATGATATATCAAAATTATGAGACCAAGTGCAACAAGTGTCACTTTCACAAAAAGTAATAGAATCTAAGATGGATGGTTTAAAGAATGATGTAGAAGATAAGATGGATGGTTTAAAGAATGAAGTAGAAGATAAGATGGATGGTTTACAGAATGGTGTAGGAACTAAAATGGATTTTTTAAAGAAAGGAATAGAAGCTAAGAAGGATGGCATGGAAGCTAAGAAGAATGGCCTGGACGCTAAGATGAATGGCATGGACGCTAAAATGGATGGCATGGATGATAAGATGGAAGAATTGAAGATAAATTCGAATAAGTTGCTACAATAAATGGTCACTAATGGTGAAAGGTTAGTAAAGAAAACTCATGATGAGAACAAAAGAAATGTTAAGCATGATTCCATAGACTCTAATATTGGATCGAAGATCCACTATATTCCAAAAATCGATATGAGGAAGTTTAATGGCAAGGATCTCGCAACATGGATATTACAGATGGAGCAATTTTTTCGATCTCAATAATGTGCAAAACACACAAAAGGTACATACTGCAACTTTATATTTGGAACCAAATCAGTTTGTATGGTATCAATGGCTTTTCTCTCGTAAACAAATTATCACTTGGGCAATTTTTATGGAAGAATTGATAGCACATACGAGGATACAAAAAGCAACACTTTTTTTAGCCAATTGATAAGTCTCAAACAAAAGGGTTCAATAATGGAGCACATTGAGGAGTTCCAAAAATTGAACATAAGGGTAAAAAATATTCGAAAGTAGCATAGGATTGACGTGTTCATTGGTACTTTAAAGGATAATATCCAACATGATTTTCCCCTTTGGGAACCTCATTCATTAGAAAAGGCATTCAGGTTAGCAAGAAAAATGGAAAGCAAAACTATGGCAACCAGGAAGCATACCACTCGCAACCATAAAGATGGTAGTGTTGTTGCCCCTAGCCTTCCACAACCTATAAGTTTTACACCACAACAATTCGAAGAAAAAAGAGCAAAAGGGCTTTGTTATAGTTGTGATAGCAAATACACTGAAGGTCATAAGTGTGCCGAGAAGAAATTATTCTACATAGATTGTGAAGAGGAAGAAAAAAAGGAGCAAGAAAGGTCAAAATAAGAGGATATACTCCAGGAGCAAAGCCATATAAAGAATAAATGAATCTGACCATATCTTGTAATGCATTAGCTAGAATTACCACTCCTCAAACCATCAAGATAGAAGGACAAGTCAAGAAGAAAAAGGTAATAGTGTTGATTGATTCAGGAAGTACCCACAATTTTATTCATTGTAAGATAGCAAAAGAATTGAATTGCTTCCTATTTCTAGCACTGGAGTGTCAAGTGATGGTTACAAATGGAGGAACGATAAATTGCTTTGGAAAGTGCCATAATATCAAGCTATCCAAGGGAGAATATGTATTGAAAAGCCCAATTCTTTCCATTCCAATGGGAAGTGCTGATGTTGTACTAGTAGTCCAATGGCTACAATCCTTTGGTACAATAGCTTTTAACTTTCAAGAACTTTTCATGAAATTTTATTTTGAATGAGAGAAAAGATGAATTAAGGGGTATTGTAGGGAAACTAGGAAAGATAATAAGCTCTAACGGTATGACAAAGCTTCTAAAAATGGAACAATGAGGTGTAGTTGCACAATTATGTTCGTAGATGTTTCCACATCGAAATCATCTATTTCTCTAGATCTCCAAAAAGTATTGGACAATCATTCCAAGGTGTTTGAGACTCCCAAAGGTCTCCCACCTATTCGTGATCATGATCATGCTATTCATTTGATTCCAGGAAGTGTTCCTCCAAACTTCAGGCCGTACAGATATCCCTATGCCCAAAAGAGTGAAATTGAACGTATGGTTGCAGAAATGCTTGAGGCTGGTATAATTCAACCTAGCCAAAGTTCTTTCTCTACGCCATTAGTATTGGTGCACAAGAAGGATGGATCATGGCACGTGTCCAGATTATAAGGAGCTCAACAAGCTCACTATAAAGATAAGTTTCCCATTCCTGTCATTGATGAATTATTGGATGAATTTCATGGATCAATTTACTTCACCAAGTTAGATCTTCGTTTAGGATATCATCAAATCAGAAGGAAGACTCAAGAAATTCCAAAAACAACATTTAGAACTCATGAGGGTCACTATGAGTTTTTGGTCATGTCTTTTGGCCTTACAATGCACCTTCTACATTTCAAGGTTTCATGAATTCCATTTTCAAACCCTTCCTTAGAAAATTTGTGTTAGTATTTTTTGATGATATACTAATCTACAACAAGTCCTCGAAGGATCATGTTGAATACATTGATAGGGTGCTACAACTATTGGAGGAGAAACAATTATATGCAAAAAGATCCAAATGTTTCTTTGGAGTACAAGAGGTGGAATATCTAGGTCATATTGTATCTCATGAAGGAGTTAAGGTAGACCCTAGCGAAATTAAAGCCATTAAGGAATGGGAAATCCCCACATCCATAAAGCATTTACGAGGATTTCTTGGGTTGACAGGGTATTATCGCAAGTTTGTTAAGAATTATGGGAAAATAGTAGCACCTCTAACAACATTTTTGAATAAAGATACATTTTCATGGACTCCAGAAGAAACAAAGGCCTTCGAATATCTTAAAGAGGCAATGTGCCAAGCATCGGTCTTAGCTACACCAGACTTCACAAAAACCTTTATTGTGGAATGTGATGCTTCCAGAAATGGAATTGGTGCTATATTAATGCAAGATGAAAGACCCATTGCTTTCGAAATTCGTCCAATCAAGGGAAAGTATTTACACAAATCTATTTATGAGAAGGAAATGTTGGCAATACTACATGCACTTAAGAAATGACAACCTTACCTAATGGGAAGACACTTCAAGGTAAAAACGAATCATGATAGCCTTAAATACTTTTTAGAACAAAGATTATCCTCTGAAGAACAACAAAAATGGGTCACAAAGATGATGGGTTATGAATTTGAAATCATATATAAAAAAGGGAAGCAAAATGTTGTGGCAGATGCATTCTCAAGAAAGGATGAGGATGTGGAAGCATTGTTGTGCATCATTTCTATTATCCAGCCAGATTGGATAAATGAAGCAAGGGAGGAATGGAAGAATGACAAAGAAGTGTGGGAACTTAATCGAAAGTTACAACAAGATTCCAGTACATCTGATACATTTAGCTGGAAAAATGATTCGTTGTGGTACAAACATAGCTTATACCTCTGTAAGAATTCCCAGCTCAAACAAAAGATTCTTCTAGAATCGCACGCTTCTCCCTTAGGAGGGCACTCAGGATTTTTAAAAACTTACCACAGGGTTAAGAAGGAACTTTTTTGGGATGGCCTTAACTTGGATATTCAAAAGTTTGTGGTGGAATGTTTGGTATGCCAACAAAATAAAGTTGAAACAATTAAGACACCAGGTCTATTACAACCTTTATTCATTCCAAGCCAACATTGGGAGGAGGTTTCAATGGATTTTATCACAAGTTTACCTAAGTATGAGGGAAAGAGTGTCATCATGGTGGTAGTTGACAAACTTACCAGGTATTCACACTTTTGTGCATTATCACATCCATTTAAAGCCAGTACAATTTCTATGGCATTTATGGAAATAATTCAAAAGCCACATGGAAACCCAAATATTATTGTAAGTGATAGAAATCCCATTTTTACAAGAAATTTTTTGACAGAATTATTTTCTTGTCTTGGTACTCAGTTAGCTCATAGCTCATCTTATTATCCTCAATTTGATGGGCAAACGGAGATAGTAAACAAATGTTTGGAAGGATATCTTCGTTGCTTTGTATCTGATAAACAGACACAATGGGTCAAATGGTTGCCTCTAGCTGAATGGTGGTATAACACTTTCTTCCATACTGAAACAAAAATGACCCTGTTTATGGCACTTTGTGGATATAAAACACCATCCATCACATCATATTTAAGAGAAAATTATAAGGTTAAATTAGTGGAACATCACATCGAGCATCAACAACAATTTCTGCAACTCTTAAAGGATAACCTCGTGTTGGCACATAATAGAATGAAACAACAGCTTGATCAACATCGCAATGAAAATAAGTTTTGATGTAGGTGATTGGGTATTCCTACAGCTACAACCATATAAACAAATGTCCCTCAAGCAAGCTAAGAAGGATAACAAATTGTCACCAAAGTATTATGGTCCATACAAGGTGTTGCAAGATATTGGTACTATGGCATCCAAATTGGAGCTTCCTGCAGCTTCTAGAGTGCACCCAGTTTTCTATGTTTCATGTTTAAAGAAGGTTATAGGCAACAAGCTCCCAGTTCAAACAATATGGTTAGAACTTGACGAGGAAGGAAAATTTATACTGGAACCAGAAGCAGTCATAGAAGCAAGAACTCGACAACCATGAAATCGATCCATTTCAGAGTATCTCATTAAGTGGAAGAACTTATCCACTGAAGATTCCACATGGGAGGATAAGAATTTTATACAGAAGCATCCATAACTATTCAAGCATTGAGGACAACACTTTTTTGAAGGAGAGGGGCATGTTAGGTCTATAATATTGTGATGCCTCCTTAATTTTGTAGTTGTATCCCTTATTAATATTTGTTGTGCCTATTTCCCCATATTGTTTATATTGTGCCCCATAGAATCCCTCTATTGTTATTTTTGTTCCTTTATATTATTATTGTTAAGTCAGCTTGGTTATATTGTGACCCCTTAGACTCCTATATATAGAAAGGAGGTTTTGTCAATTGAATCATCCAAGAATTGTTCTTTTGTGTAATGTAAAAAAGGTTGCCCCCTCGAAGAGGCTGAATTCTAAGGCGTTCAACTATCTTTTCTACCTTTTTGTGATCTGGTTTCATAACAGATCATTTGGAGAGCGAGCAGATTCTAACTTGTGATTAATCATGATTGATAGGCGAGTCTTGTTTCATTGTTTGTAACTTAAATTTGAACTGAAAATAGGAGATATTACAATTGAAACTAACAGTGAATTTTTTAATCTAAAATTTGCCCATCAACATCGTTTCTATTTATGGTTGGGGGCATCAATGGAAGAGATTCATTTCAGATTAGGATCATGGAGAAAATATTTTATGGAAGATGTTTGTTTTATGTTGAGGAATACATAGTAATATTTTTTTTTAAATTTCAATATCAATAGTATCTACTTTGTATCTCCCGTATCCCATTAGTTTTATCTCCTGTAACTCATACAAAACTTGGGGCAATAGTGGACATGTAGCATCAAGCTCCATTCCTTTTAATCCAATTTTTTGCATTCAGATCTTTGTGTCACTTGCACCACAAAGACTTCACTATAGAGTGTGGAGTTAACACCTACCTCTACATGAAAAAAGCTACACATACCTTTTGACTTGCTTTTTTCACCTTTTGTCCATTCCTTGTGTGGAGTCTGGGACAACAAGCTCCACATACTTTTTTCCGTACGTCTATCTGAGTGTAACTTTGCACATTTTCTTTGCTTCAACCAATATCAAAAGCATTTGTAAGCTTCTTTCAAGGCATGAATACATGCTTCAATCATGGAAATTAGCAAAGTTTCTAAAGAAAAAAATAACCATGGATTTAACCTTTGCCATTTAAAATATGTTAGGATTCTATTGAGAGCTTTTTAGAGATAATTGTTAACTAACCCTCTACTTTTACCTTTTTCTTAATATAAACCACATCTCTTGTTACATTTCAAATCAAGATATTTACATCAAATACTGGATCAAAGGGCTAGGGACTTTTCATAAATGCTTCCTTGTCCATTTGAATAATAAATGGTCAACATGTCAACTTGGCCCCAATTTCTTGGGAATTAATAATTGTTCTGAAAAATGACTACTCTTGTTTGAATCTAGAACTATGTTTAAGCTTTGAAAATGGATTTTCCTCCAAATTGATCTTGTAAGTTCCTTATTAAAGGCTTCTCTATATCTCCTCCACTATAATGAATGGCTTGTATGTTGAAAAGTATAGCAGAGCTCCCTTCTGAAAATCCTGATCATCCCATTGTCACTAAGAGCTCCTTCTTTTCCCCAAATTGGACCCAAAACAACATTAGGTACTTAATTATGATCCAACTTGAGAAATTTTAACTGACACTGCAACTCAAGAGATATTCAATTTAAAGTGTGCTAATAGGATTCATCATTCTTTCATTAAATAAGTTTATTGTTTTTGAATTTGTCATTTGTGATTGCAATATGTGGTACTGAGCTTGTTTCATGTGAAAGGGTTTTTATTCTTGGACTATGACAATGCTAGTAATATATAGTGTAGTATTTGTAGCTCATGATCATTTTCACAAGATGTATGTTCTGTGTGGAAAGAAATAAGCATTTAGTTATTACCTCCTAAACTAAAGCATTTTTTCTTTTATTAGGTGCCATGTAATGTCCTCTACAAATTGAGGATGAATGGGACGTAATATCCTATCCATCCGCGTAGGCTATAGTCCTCCCTAAAGGGGAAAACACCCCAAAATACCCATTGTTAGGAAATTTTTTGGGGAAATTGGGCTTAAAAACCCCAAATTTGGGGTTTGGAGTAAGGTTTACTCAATCACTTAAGAATATGAAACCCCTATAGAAAATTTATAAATAAAGAAGGACTGAATTCATTTTGGATCACCAAATGAGGATTAATTCATTTGTTCTTGAGCATTAGGTCTGATAGTTTTTGACCCCTTCTATATCTTTTCAATTTTGGTGATGAATGATTCCACCCTAGTTGACATTCCCTTATTATCTCTCTATTTGGGCACAAGGGTCTCTGGCTGGTCAACGAATTCTGTTGGATATTGGTCTCTTGTCTTTTTTTGGGCACAATATTTCCGTTAAAGGTGAATGATTTTGGAGGATAATGTAATATAACTTAGTTTTATTTGGCATACACCTATCTTGAAGGAAGAAACAAAGTTTTTGAGTCCTTAATACCTTGTTCTGGGCAACGCACTTACCTTAGGCAGTGGATTCATTTCTGGCACCTGGAGTAGCGAAACTCTTTTCTTTATTTAGTTTTTGCATGCACAGTTAAAAGGAGCACTTCCCTAGTTACTAATTTTTAGCCTTAGCTAAGGAAGCATGTTTGCATATCTCATATCATATTCAGTAGCAACATACTTTAATTGTCTTGTCTATCCATGCAAGGAAGGTGCATTAGGATTTGGAGTTAAGAAAGTTGAGACATTGTTGTACATGTTTCCAGACTCATTGTACCTTCTAGACTAAAGGAAAAGTGAATAATAGTGTTTGAAATTTTTAGTTATTTCCTATTTCAAAGACTAACAAATATTGATGTGATTTGAGTTTCAAATCTGTGTACTTGTTGTTACTTTCTTCAATGGCATGTGCGTCCCTATTTAGAACAAGGGGTTTTTCTACAATATCTAGCCTCCAAAGCTTCTTCAATGCAAAATAAATATCAGATCATGCCCTCATACTCCAAAGAATCTAAGGAATCACCCTAGAGAAGCTCCAAAGTAGACCAATGAGCTTTGATAGGCCAACTCCAACCCTATGTCACCATACAAGTGTTGACATCACTGCTACAAAAATTATTCTGAAGTGTTGCATCCTACACCAATTCCTAAGATGGATTCCAAAAGGGGTTCTAGAAGAGGCTCAACTTTTCAAAGGGATTAGTCCCTTTAAACCATACCAATTTTTACACTTTCACAATCTGGCCCTGTTCCTATCAATTTATATATTGTATTGAAAAGTTAGTCCTATTTTACCTATTTATTAACTTTAGGAACAATTATAGGCTAGCTCCAGCAAAATGTCAACAAATTTGTGGGTTAGGTTGGAATTTCTCCAAATAATATCACACATGTATATATAATCACATGTTTTCCTTTTCAAATCTTGATTGGTGGAACAAAAAGGTTCGTTGCCTATGTAATTTTGTCCCATACCTTCACATCAGCACTCATATATAAAAATATTTTTAATTCTTCATCTGTGTGCACATTAAGTTACCTTTTGGTTGCTATTTTTTATGGATCAACCTCTGATAATACATATTTTACCACAAAGATGTTGTTATTGGATAGAAATATCTAGAGGAGTCTTACACCAGACATATAAATGGTTATTGTATATCAGAATAATAAGCATTAACATATGAAGATGTGGTAGACCCTAAACTATGTGCATTCAATCCATTACTTTTTCTTTCATGGCAGATTTCGTTCGGCATAGTAGATATGTTGTGGCACTTGAGTGTGTTTGCATAAAAAATTCTAAGGCCAAACCTAGATTCTCATGTGTCATGGAAATTCAACATATGCCTTGTTCACCTAAGAACTACTTGTAACTCATATTAGGGTACTCATGTACAATATCAACTTATCCCACTTAACAAGTTACCAAGACAAGGCTCATCACATCCAACCTTGGCCTAAGACAATTAACTAACACAATTTACATCTTCACATGCCATAGCACCTGACATGTCTTAGAATGCAGTGACACTATGTGGAATGTGTTAACATCCCCTACATTCCTTGGCATGCTTTGACACTCCCTAGCACACTATGGCACTTCCTGACATGCCTTGGTAGTTTATCATACCTTGGCATTGCCTAGCATATAACCTTGTCACTCCCTCCTTAACACACATAGAACTCATTGAACTCCCTCTCACACACTCTTATTCATTCATTTCCATGCATTTTGACCTAGTGCTTCCTTATGTTTCTCTAACACGCCCTAACACTCCCTAGTTCACCCTAGCACCTGACACATATTGGCCTACCACCTCAACACTCTAGCATTCCTTGGCACTACATAGTATACCTTGCCACTCTCTCCTTAGCACACCTAGAGATCATTGACACTCTCGGTCACAAAATCTTATTGATTCATTTCCATGCATTTTTACCTAGTGCTCCCTTGTGTTTCCCTAGCACTGCTTATCACTACTTCACATGTGTTGTTACATGCTAGCACCTATGACATCCTGGCATGTCACCCTAGCCTCTAGCATGCCTTAACACTGTCTGGCATACCTTGAAAAATTGTCCTTAGCACACCTGGAACTCACTAAAATTTTAATCACAAACTCTTATTTGTTCATTTCCATTCATTTTGACATAATTCTCCCTTGTGTATCCCTGACACTCTTTGCTAACACTTCCCTGCACATGTTGGCACATCTTTGCCACATGTCGCCTTAGAACTCTAACATTCCTTAGCATTGCCAAGCATGCCTTTTAACTCCTCCTTAACACACTTGGAACTCACAGACACCCCATGCCACACAGTCTTATTCCTTCATTTCCATGCATTATGACCTAGTGATCCCTTGTGTTTCCCTATCACTCCATAACACTCCTTGGCACACATTGGACCACCATGGAACTTTTCACATCTTAGTAGGCTTTCCTAGCACTCTATTGTCTATTGGCACTACTTATCATACTTTTTCACTCCCTCCTTAGCACACCTATAACTTGTTAACACACCCTATCACATACGCACATTCATTCATTTACATGTAAGTAAATGAGTCCTCCCTTGTGTTTCCTTGGCAATCCCTAGCATATGTTGGCGCCACATCCTAGAACCTAGCACACATTGGCATGCCTTAGAATTGTCATGTCTTGACATGCCTAACATTCCTTGGAACTTTCTAACATGTGTTAGCACTTCCTAAAATTCCTTGCGCACCTTGGCACTCCCTAGTTTTCATGCCCTCATAGATAACCTTATTTTTTTGTGACTTGGGAACCCAACCAAGTCATTGAAAAAATAGTGTTGTCCCTATACCAAAGTCTCCCTTTGTCTCCAACTTATTTTTCCATCATCTTATCACAATCAAAGGATTTACTCCTACAAGTACTACTATTAAATCCACCTAACACACTTCATCCATGGGACACCTAGAATTCACTGACACTCCATGGCATAATCTCTTATTCGTTAATTTCGATGCATTTTGACGTATTTCTCCCTTATGATTCCCTGACACTCCCAAACACTCCTTGAAATGCATTGATGCTATTTGGCATATGTCAACATGTCTTTTCATTCCTTGGCATGCCATGGCACTCCTTAATTGTCATGCCCTCATAACTACACTTATTTTCTTTTACACTTAGGAACCCAACCAAGTCCTACCTCGACTACAACAACTTTACCAAGTTACATTTACTACAACTAGACTATGTCGTGTTCCCCTAATGGACTATAAATCATTTTAGGATTCTCATGTACAATCGTAACTCATCCCACTTAACAAGTTACCAAGTCAAGGTTCACATCCAACTGTGCACATAAAACAACTAAGAAACATAGTTTACATCTTCATATTCCATAACATCTAGCATGTATAACAATTCATTGGCAATACATGGCACAAATTATCATCCCCTGCATTCCTTGGCATGATTTTCCACTCCCTAATAGACCCTACCACTCCCTAACATATCCTAACACTCTAGCATGCCATGGCACTACCTAGCATATACCCTTGTCACTCCCTCCTTAACACAATTGGAACTTGCCGACACTCCCTATCACATACTCTTATCCATTCATTTCCATGCAATTTGAACTAGTTCTCCCTTTTGTTCTCGTGCCACTCCGTGACACACATTGGCACACCCTATGACTTGGCACATCTTGGCATGTTTCCCTAGCACTCTAGCATTCCTTGGAACTACCTAGCATACCTTGTCACTCCCTCCTTAGGACAGCTAGAATTCACTGACAATCCCTATCACACACTCTTATTCATTCATTTCCATGCATTTGAAACTAGTGCTCCCTTATTTTTCCCTAACACTCCATAACTCTCCCTGGCATGCATTGGCGCACCTTAGCACCTAGAACATATTTTCATGTTTCCCTAGCCTCTAGAAAGCCTTAACACTTCCAAGTATACCTTCTCACTCCCTCCTTAGCAAACCCTGAAAGCACTGACACTTCCTGCCACAAACTCTTAATCGTTCATTTGCATGCATTGTTTTCACCTAGTGCTCCCTTGTGTTTCCCGAACACTCCCTAACACTTCCTACCACTATTTGGCACACCTTGGCACCTAGCACATATTGGCTCCATGTCACTCTGGCATGCTAGAATGACTTAGAACTACTTAGCATACGATGTGACTCCCCTCTTACCACACCTAGAAGTCATTGACACTCCCTGTCACACACTCTTATTCATTCATTTCCATGCATTTTGACCTAGTTCTCCCTTGTTTTTCCCTAGAACTTGCTAACACTTAGCACACATTGGCACACCTAACTGCAATGAGTTTCACTAACAGTCTATCCAAAAACCCTTCCAAAGTCTAGCTAGTTACTTGTTCTTCAGTAAGATATTAGGGTTAAGTTTACTGTATAGTGCTTAGTGTGAAATTATTGCTAGGTGTTTTTATCACATTACTTGGAAGCTGGCTAAGCCACAAGCATGAAGGTGAGGTTCCCAAATCTCGGATTGTAAAACTAACCAACAAATATATGACTATAAGATCTTTGAAAAATTGTAGTTCTCTAAAGAGATTCATGGTAGTGATTTTCCCATTGCGCTAGACTCGAGAACTCGATTGTTAATTAGATGCAGAGAATTGGTAGTTTGATGCCATAAATGTCAAATGTATAGTTCAACACATGATGGAGGCTTACCTCTGACATCATAATTCGGTTTGTTATCTTCATGGTGGAAACCCCACGATGTCTAAGTGTGACACCCTCCTTGCAACAACACCCTTCGAGTAGTTACCCAGCGACTTGCCTTTGATTGCCCTCTCCTCATCTTGTTCACTCTCAATTCCTTCTCCCTTACTCTCCTCTCACTATTCTCTTTTTCTTCCTATTCTCCTTATCCCAATTTATTTTCTCTTTTTACTTCTCACTCCATCATTATAGTTAGTTAGGACTTGGCTAACTAGATTTTCCCTTTCTTTCCATTTGGCCTCCCATTTTCTCCCCATCTATCATTTTCCCTCTTCCTAGGTTTGTTCTAGAATCGACAAGGTGTGAGGGAGGAGAAAAATCCATTCATGTTTGTTAATAGGTTGCAAAATATATCCTCTCCCTCATTAACTGCATTAAGGCCTCTAAATATTATGCCTGGGAGTGTCTGTGAGTCTCTTCTTAGGCCTTGGGTCGAATTATTTTTGTTCTTTCAACTATATGAGTCAAGTTATATGCTCTTTAACCCTGCCATTAATAGATTTCCTTCTACTTGTATCATTCCCTTGGTATAAATACATATGTATAGGTTATTATGGTGCATGGTGAACTTTGGTTATTACCCTTGCCTTGAAGTCATTGAGGTTCCATCTAAATCCCCCTAGTTAATACAAGGTTCATTGAGCTAGAAAAATGTGCCATCAATAATTATAAGTGGTTACCTTAATGAAGGACCATTGGTTGAAGCCTCATCAATGGAGATTGCGTCAATGGTTAGGGTTTTGATTCAGTTAGACACTATTCACTATTATGTTTGTGGGCATAGAGTAATTATGATCTTCCCCATGTACAAAAGGATAACTGAGAAGTGTTTCCCATAATCATGCAAGTGGAACTTCAACATGTACATCAGGGTAACCACAAAATATTTATCATATTTATGCAATGAAAGGTGATAGGAAAATATTTACATTATATACATGAATGTACTAATATCAGGACCATTAGCATCATATCTACATAATTACCACAAAACGAGGGTCATTACAACCCCTTAAAAATAGCCATAAGGCCTTCCTCTTTTGCAGCTCCTTGACCAAAAGGGTTTAATTGAAAAAGAAAATAGTTTCTTTAAAGATTTGTAGGTTAAGGAATCCAGTTCAAGCCCTTGAACCTAAAGATAATCGAATATTTGTAGTTTGTTACAATAATAAGTCCATTATGCACACTCCTTATCTTAGAGTTGGCTAGAGAGGGAGAATACTTGATTGATGCCAACATTGTAAATGAAAAATGTTTTCTACTCATTAGTTGGACTCTCCACCACTATTTGACACCACTAACACACACCAAAAGTCCAAGATACCCATAATATGTGCCCTACACCCAAGGGCTTAGACTACACCTCCATAAATTTTTCCTTCAACTTTAGATGTCTCAAAACAATAATATCCTAACCCTAGCCTATTTGTTAGATTTTTGTAACTTTCTCCTTAACTAACATTTGTTTGTAACTATTTAATCCACTTAAGATATACTCTCTCTTGTTTTCACCTACCTAGTATACAAGAACACATGTTTTTAATACAACCAAGTTCTGAGGGCATCTTTCTTTCTGACACTTAAATGTTTTCAATACAACCAAGTTAAGATCACGTGTTTCCTTTTAAAATTCCAAAAGTATAACATGTCTATCTCTATAAACTAACAATAGAATCATTGCATAAAAAAGGTAAGCTTAAAATTAAATTAAAACTATTATGATGATAAATACACCAAATATGGAAAAAATGTTTCCAAACACAATCATAAAAAAGGGTGTTAGTTTATCAAATACAACTACAAACTTATTAAGCCAATCTAGATCCATCTTAACCTAGATCTATCAAGCGTTGGGAGGGATCCAATCTCTCAATGTGCAAACCTCTTTTTTGGTGCTTGATAGATCTAGGTTAAGATGGATCTACACTAGTTATATAATACTATATAATATGTATATTTGTATCTATGTGTCTCTTTCTTATTCCCTCTCTCTATCTCACCCCCCAAATATACACACTCTCTCTCCATATATATCTCTCTCTCCCTCCCTCTTCCTCTCTGCCTCTCTCTCTTCCCTCTGTCTCTGATCTCTCCATCGCTCCCTTGTCACTCGCTCTCTTTCTCTAGCTTTCTCACTCTATGTCTTTCTTCTTCCTTCCCTCTCTCTCCTCTCTCTTAGTCCTCTCTCTCCCTTTATCTCTCACCTCCCTCTGTCCCCCCCTCCATCACTCTCTCTCTCTCCTGCCTCCATCTTTGTGCCTCCCTCTCTCTCCCTTTCCCTTCTCCCCCTATCTTTATCTCCACCTATTCTCTCTCTTCCCTCCTATCTTCCCTCCCTCCCTCTCTATCCATCTGTCCCTTGTCACTCCGTCTCTCTCTCCACCTCTATCTCCCTATGCCTTAGTTCTTTCCTCCCTCTCTCTCCCCCCTCTCTTCTTCTCTTTCTCCCCTTCCAACTCCATATCTCTCTCCTCCCTCTCTTCTTCTCTCTCTCCCCTCTCTACCTTCCTACCTCCTTCTCTCTGTCTCCTCCCATCAATCTCTCTCCACCCTCCATGTGTATCTATCTCCCTCCCCCTCTCTTCCCTTCACTTTGCTTTCTATCATCACTTGGATCCTTTGTTAAGATAAATCTATGTTGGTTCTTACTAATATTTGTATTATATAAATTTCACATCTTTAAATACAAAAGCATTCTCACTTTTAATTTTATTAAAACCTTAATTTAATTTATATGGGAATAATTTTAGTAGTCGTGATGATAGGGGGTTTATATAGATCTCAAAACTAATTACAACCCTTTTCCCATTAGCTTCAAATAAAAAATGTTATAAAATTAAATAAAATTAAAATATTTTTATTGTGAAATAAGTTATGGTTTTTGGGCATGTGGTATTGATAAGCCATGGTATTGGCCCATAGTATTGTAACAAAGCCTATTTACAAGTTAATAATATCCATGGTAAAGTGGGGGTGAATATTGATGGTTAAGAATCTTGTCATATTGTTATTAAATATTTAGATTGTGAAATAAGATATGATTTTTTTGCATGTGGTATTGATAAGCCATGGTATTAGCCCATGCTATTGTAACAAAGCCTATGCACAAATTCATAATATCAATGACAAAGCGAGGGTGAATATCCTTGATTAAGAATCCTGTCATATTCTTATAGAATATTTTGATTTTGAAATAAGTTATGTTTTTTGGGCATGTGATAGTGATAAGCCTGGTATTGGCCCATGGTATTGTAACAATGTCTATTTCCAAGTTAATAATATCCATGGTAAAGTGAGAATGAATATCCATGGTTAAGAATATTTTCATATTGTTATAAAATATTTTGATTGTGAAATAAGTTAAGTTTTTAGAGCATGTGGTATTGATAAGTCATAGTATTGGCCCATGGAATTATAAAAAAAACAAAAATTTTACAAGTTAATAATATCCACTGTAAAGTGGAGGGTGAATATCCATGGTTAAGAATCTTGTCATATTGTTATAAAATATTTTGGCTGTGAAATAAGTTATGGTCTTTGGGTTTGAGGTATTGATAAGCCATGGTGTCCCTCCCAATTCCTATCTTCATTTACGTTCTAAAACACGTAGTATATTTTCACTTTTCATAGGGTCGAGGGAAAACGAGTAGATATTTTTACTTTCCATATGGTGGGAGGGAAAATGAGATTGAAGAGAGTTGTGAATTAAATTTTCACTTTTCATAAGCTGGAGGGAAATCTAGTAGCATATTTTCACTTTTCATAGGGTAGGAGGGAAAATGTGATTGAAGAGAGTTGTGAATTAAGGTTTTACCAATAACAGAGTGATATTGAACCTCACCATTGGATATTCAATCCATTAATGGTGCCTAGGTATGCATATTTTCACTTTACACAAGGCGAGAGGGAAAACGAGATTGAAGAGAGTCGTGAATTAAGGTTTTACTAGTAACAAACTGATATCGAACCCCACCATTGGATCTTCAATCCATTAATGGCTCCTAGGTATGTTTCATTTCTAACCTCACTGCATTTCCACCCCACTTTTAGTCTTCTTCCACACAAGGAGGAGTACACACACCTCAGATCTCTAGTTCAAAATTCAATATTTGTTCATCCTTGCTTTTAAGTTTATGAGTAGCATATTTTCACTTTTCACAAAGCCGGAGGGAAAATGAGATTGAAGAGATTTGTGAATTAAGGTTTTACTAGTAGCATAATGATATCAAACCCCACCATTGGATCTTCAATCCATTAATGGCACCTAGGTTTTCACTTTTCATAGGGCGGGAAGGAAAACGAGATTGAAGAGAGTTGTGAATTAAGTTTTTACCAGTAGCAGACTGATATCAAACCCCACCATTGGATGTTCAATCCATTACTGGTGCCCATGTATGTTTCATTTCTAACGTCCCTGCATTTTCACCCCACTTTTAGTCTTCTTCCACATAGGCCCCACCATTGGATGTTCAATCCATTACTGGTGCCCATGTATGTTTCATTTCTAACGTCCCTGCATTTTCACCCCACTTTTAGTCTTCTTCCACATAGGGAGGAGTACACACACCTCAGATCTCTAGTTCAAAATTCACTATTTTTTTCATTCTTGTTTTAAGTTTACGAGTAGCATATTTTCACTTTTCACAGGGCGGGAGGGAAAACTAGATTGAAGAGAGTTGTGAATTAAGGTTTTACCAGTAGCAGACTGATATCGAACCCCACCATTGGATATTCAATCCATTAATGGCACCCAATTATGTTTCATTTCTAACCTCACTACATTTCCACCCCACTTTTAGTCTTCTTCCACACAGGGAGGAGTACACAAACCTCAGATCTCTAGTGACACACTTTGTTACTGTTTGCAGGGATGGAATTGGCATTTGATGACTTTGGGAAGCCATTTATTATAATAAAGAAGTAGGGGAAGAAGACCCAAATGAGAGGCTTATATGTTCAAAGTTTCTAACATTGTGGTTACTAGGGATGTTATGAGAATACTACACACCTCACTGCACTCCAATGGAATAAAAATGACATTCTAGAACCCTTGCAGTGATGTCGTCATCAGTAAGCTCCTATTATTTTTATTCATTCTCTATTTTTGGGTCAGTGAAACCGCCCTTAAATTATTAAAATTGGTAGAATTTATTTTAAAACTTGTATGATTCATAACTAAAAATTACTTTAATTTTCTGTAAAGACTGAAATAAACCCTTAAATTATGAAAATTAGTAGAATTTACTTTAAAACTTATATGATTCATAACTAAAAATTACTTAAATTTTCTATAAAGACTGAGAAAACCAATACTCTACGATCTACTCACTCTTTCTCACAAACTCTTAGGCCCACCGAGCTAGATGCTCTCATATGGAAATGCCTTCCTACTAAAACTCTAAAAATTGGTGAATGCATTAAAATGTCATTTGGATCATTGGAAGTATACTATGCATTAAGGGAATTTCAGACCTTAGAATTGTATATGACATATTCCATCATGTTGGTTCCATTTATAGGTGCATGTTGGTTATTGTTTTGGGTAGTTCTCCTATTTTATAAAAGCTAGATTTTTAGGGCCTGCATGTCAAACATAGCTACATGGTATTGGTCCATGCATGTATTATACCCAATAACTTTTGTGCACTTTGAGGATGTGGTACTTCAGTTTACCACCCAAATTTACACAAAAATTAAACCGAAATTCCCACAATTTACGAATTCACACAAATTTATGAAGTAACAATTCACACAAAAAGTGAACCCAAATTCACACAACTTTACTAAGTAACTAAACTGAATTTTTTTTTTTCATTAAATACTTACTATTGAAATGCATGAAACTATGGATTTATGCAACCTAAATACACACAACCATTCCATTAATCATGAAACCATAAATCACAAATGTGGCTAACATAAGCAGTTAGACATGCAACCTAAAAATTAATTCGGCAATGAAATAAACCATAAAAAATTAGCAGTAGTTCAATATAATTCATATACATTTAGAAATACTTATCTATCTACAATTGTTCAACAATTAGTTGCAGAAGAGGGAAGTAAGAGCACAACCATATAACCAAAGATCAATCACATTTCATATTTTACTCAATCACTCGCTTCATCATTGGCATTAGCACTATTTCACTTGATCACAGGATCCATTGTTAGCAAGATCTTTGTTTCACAATAGACCACACATAAGGGTATGCAGGTGTATTGTCTTAATTTGCATAAGCATACCTGAAATATAATCTCTTCATGAGTATAATTGATGGCCTTTACTATATTGGAGCTAAGCAGTTGCTAAATTGAAGATTAATTTTTGCAAAGGATATTGAGTAATTTCACTTCCTTTCTTTCTATAAATCTTCCTCCCAGACCTATCCCTGAAATATAAACTCTTCATGAGTATAATTGATGGCCTTTATTATATTGGAGCTAAGCAGTTGCTAAATTGAAGATTAATTTTTGCAAAGGATAGTGAGTAATTTCACTACCATTTTTTTTATATGAATATTCCTCCCAGACCTATATAGGTACAAACAAAACAACATGATGCACTTTTTGTCTTCACATTATTATTTGTCAAGTCTATGATTCGAACACGACATGATAGCTCTTTTGATAATACAAAAGAAAACACTCAATACTTGGCGAATAAACTGAAGAAGTGCCTTGGTGGTGTTGTGGACAAACTTATGGACAAGAAAAAGAAAGTGAAAGATACCTGTAAAATTGGTTAGAACATAGATTTGCTACTAATCACTAGATCCATAACTAATGATCCCATAGTGTTAGTAGATAATCATTCCTACAAATAATGATCCTTATATGTCTCAAGTTATTTTTGTTTTATTCCACCTTCCATGGCATTGACCTATAATGTGGAAGAAATTTTCTAATGAAGGCTACTAAATTCACCCACCAACTACATAGGGATCCAATTGACGTTCTTATATCTAGCTTCTAATTTCTACTCTTTAAGATTTCTCGCAATGGTGTATGTAGATATATATATATA